>CM053785.1:415038701-415101201 GCA_028749045.1 Cupressus sempervirens | reverse complement strand
TACCATAGGCAGAGTTTTCTTATAATAACTCTGTAAATAGGAGTACTAGAAAATCACCATTCCAGATTGTATATGGGAGTAGCCCAAGGATTGCACCAGAATTGAGGAAGATAGAACAAGGGGAGAGGACAAGTGCTGAAGCTGAGGAATTTGCTGAACATATCAAGCATCTACATGAGGAGGTTCAAGCACACATTACCAAGATGAATCAAGAGTATAAAGCTAGGGCTGATCAAAGGAGAAGACATAAGGAATTCCAAGTAGGGGATCTAGTCATGGTGCACTTACGAAAAGAAAGATTTCCAGTCGGTACTTACAACAAGCTAAAAATGAAGAAATTTGGCCCCTGCAAAATTTTGAAGAAACATGACTTAGGAAATGCATATGAGGTGGAGCTGCTAGATGATATTCACATTTCTCCTATTTTCAACATTGTAGATTTAACAGAGTATCATAATGATGGTACAAATGATGAGCCAGTGTTAGAGCCATGTCCAATTCCTGCTTCTAAGAAGGAGGAGATAGAAGACATTCTAGATCATCGTGTGGGTAGGAGTACCAAAAATAGGCAGTATGAAGAGTATTTGGTCAAATGGAAAGGACGACCAATCGAGGACTCAACTTGGATTTCAGTAGCTGAGGTTTCCCATTTGGGATTTCCTCTACCATTCATAAAGTGACAGGGTCACTTTTCAGTCTACCCTGGGTGTCTGATGCAGGAGCATCTAGAGGTATAAGGGCAATCCCATGTCACCCAAAAAAAAAATGTACTTAGACTTAGTTTCTATTTCATGTGTTTTCATTTTTGGATACCCATTTGGGTCAAATAAAGGTTCCAACTCTCACAGTTCCACTATCAGTGAGCTAAAAAATCTTGAAACAATAGGAGCATGTAATTTGGCCATCATTTTGGTGACCTAGAAGGTATGAATTGGCCAGATGAATGTACTTGTGATTTAGAGCATTCCAGAAAAAGAATCAGGTCAAAAGGCCCCACGGTTTGAAAGTTATCACAGTTTTTTGGGTTTTGGAGACCTCCTAAGAATACTTCAAAGTTAGGTTAGGGGCATTAAATTACCTCAAAAAGGGCCAAAAAATTGGGGACGAGTAAAGCTTATCCATAGGGCTATAGAGCGCTTCGAGAGCTTTTCGAAAATGTAAACGGTTCGTCAATCGGAGCTACGGTTCAAAAGTTATGCCTCCCGGAAGTTCGGTTACTGTTTCTGGATTCTTCTATATTTGCACTGACTTCTAACACAGCTTTTGGAACCTTCTATTTGGTCGGAGGATGCCTACTAGCACTTTCTAGAATGTACTACTAGTCCTTAACCCTCTGAGGTCTATTTAAGGAGATCTCTGGCATTGTAAAAGGTAGTTTGGAGTGGAGTTTGAGAGGAGGTACTGAAAGGAGAAATTATCTCCAGATTTATGCTATTGTAAGCCCTTTGGGCATGTTTTGAAGTTTATTTTCTCTGTACTGTTTGTACTAGCTTATTTTCTCAGCTAATACAATTTCCCTTTTCTGTTGTGTCTATTCTGTTGTTGGGTTGTGTCCCCATCATGATGAGACATGTATGTTATTTTACACAAGATGGTCTATTTGAGTCCTCTTTACTTAGTCCTCTTCAAATTAAGTAAAGAGGATTGTAGATCAGATAGATTACATCCTTTGGCACCTTTATATTACATTTTTATGACACATTTTGTATGATAGACTTTGCATTAGGACAATTGTATGCACTACAATTTTTTTGACTTCATAGATCATGAACATTATCAGTTATTAGACCATGTTATATATTTTTATGACTTGTTATCATGCTAGTCTATGGTATCTTTGTATCTTCTTATGCTTTCATGTTGTAAGTATAACCCATTTTAAATAATATTATGACATGTTTTATTCACGTTATGACACATTTTATTAGTATATGGTATGAAAAATAATTAAAATAATTAAAATTAAACATAGAAACATTAATTTAAAAATGTTTGAATGTAAAATTAATGAAAAACTATAGGAGGTCATTAAAAATTGACATAAATTGAAATTTACCATCATATTCAAAGTTTCTTGTTCTTTATTTTCTGTATCTTGTTTATTCAAAGAATCATATTTTACATACTTAAATTCAGAAAGTGCTTTGGTACTTCAGATATTTTCATACCTTTTCTATATCTTGAGGAGCCTACCTGGGTACAATTTGAGGTTTACTCAGATCATTAGATTGTGTTATTTCTCCTTCAATACATCTTCTTCTTTATCATCAGGCTTTACCATTATCTTCTTCCTTGATCTTTGCTTTTGACCTTTCTCAGTGTCTTTTGGCTTTGGTTTCCTTCTCTTAGGAGACTTTCCCTTTGTTGGCTTGATGATCTTAAGAGCTCCTTTTTTTGGCTTGGTAGCTAAAGGAGATACTACATTTGATCCTTGTCTAGTGACTCTAAGAAGAAGGTGGAGTAACCACTTTCTTCAAGCTCCACTTGACCTTTGGAACAATAATTACTATCTTCTTTCCTTTTGGTGCTTGAGGCTTCATAGCCATTAACTCTTTTCCCTTAGACTCATTTTATTCTTTATCATCTTCACTCTCATGGTCTTCCCCTTTACCTTTTGTGATTTTTAGGGGTGCCTCACAAAGTTTTCCCCCCAAATATTCAATTATTTTCTTTTTCTTTTGATCCATCTTGGGAACCTTTGTTTGCATCATCATCTTTACCTTAGCAGTTTTATATGTATTGAATGGCTTGGCATTCTTATCTATTTATTATAACAGTAATGTTGTTACTATTATAGATATATCATCAACATTTACGTCATATTGCATAGTCCTCAACCATACAACCCTTAGTATTAGTACCTAAGTATAGGTTTAGTCATTGTCCACCATAAAAAAAAATGTGTTCATATAATACTAATCCACAACTAACTTAGGGATTCTCATAATGTTCTTCATCTTTCTCTTAAACTCATCGAAATAACCATCCAAAATTGTTTCAAAATTCTCTCCCCATTAATATGCTGATTACATGCTTAGTCTTGTCCCATATTGCTTCACCAATTGTGAGAAATGAATTTTGTACATAAAATAATCTACACAACAAATGTGATCCAAACTTACATGAAGTATTCTTCTCTTTCCTTATGGCTCCCAAGTTATCTACCTGTTGAATCAACTACAACTTTTCCATATCATAGTTGTGGTCCTTGAAAAATTCTAAACCCAAATCAATAGCTATGTAGGGTACACTATTCAGTCAATTAGACTGATAGAATTTATGAGCAATGACCCTGACTACAAACTCTATAAAATGGTCATCAAAACCATCAATTGATATCCCTAGACCGCTCCATTTTTCCTTTTTCTATTCCACTATCATATTCTTGGATGGGCATCACACTATGTTCACATAATATAGGGTAGGATAACAAGTGACTTGTCGAATGATCGATTTGGGTATCTTCATTGTCCTATTTTCTAGCCATAACTTCATATCAAGAATTTGGTGAAAAACTATTTTGATCCATTCAACCTTAATTATTTTTGGGAATGCTAGGGCATGAGTAAGCCCTTTCTCATCAACTACCCTATTCTCTTCATTTGGAACTCCATTTTCACATAGCTTGCCATAGACATTCCTCCATTTGAAATATCTAATATATCCTATCTTGAACATGTAATAGAATCACACATTGTGTACCATGATAACATGCGAAGGGATGGATGACAACATGCTAGATGTCTCTCCAGTCATCATGATGTCAAAATAAGCCTTTAACTTAGGTGGGGGGCATCCATCATTTCTCACAATTTGGGCATTACTATCCTTCAATGCCTTCTTTCCACTTATAGATGCAATAGATTTCATTTCAAGCTAGGGTTTTGAAACTTTAACACCATTTCACAAAGAAACCAAAATTAGTTTAAATATTCTTCAAAAACTTTACTTCTATTCATTATTTCTGACAACACACACAAGATCTTTAGAAAACATCTCACAAATTTCTCTAAATTTCCTTAGAATCACTTTGCAAACTCAAAATTGTTGGTTGATAAATGAACATAAAATTTACTATATACCCTCAAATGGTCAAAATACCCTTGCATTTATTGTTTCATGAATATAGTAGGTATACACATTGAGTATGACAACTATCTTGGTATCCAAAGATAACTAAGTGTTTACTCTTCATTTACTTTAGTTGATTTACCAACCCAGTCTAAATTTAATTTTAGTTCTTAATCATAGTTTGGTCAAAATCTTGACTTAGTCTCTAGAAACATCAATACTTATGCTCAACATCAATTATGCTTCAACTTGGTAAATGTCCACTTGCTTGGTTCACACTTTATATCTGCCCTCATGCATCTTATCTAGTCATTCAAAAATGAAATTCACCTGATCACATGTTAGGAACCAATTAATCGTTAAAATATAGTCCCTCGCATACCTTCTTTGCTTAGTTTGAGGTATTGTGATCACCTAGTCCATTGGATTGGGTAATCTCAACATCATAATTTTCATTGCTATTTCTTTGATCCATCTTTCTCCATGTTTGATTCATCTCATTCCTTGTCCTTTCTAAATCAAAATTGACTTTTCTTTTGTTTTGTTCATTTCTAAGTGTTGGTGTTCAGTTCTTGTAGTTCTTGCACACATGTCCAATCTTGTGACAACTATAAAAAAATAAAATTATATTCATCAAGCTCTTCGATTTTCCTCTAAAATGTGTCTTGATGCAATTTACTACAACATGACCACACTCACCACATAACTCACAATTGTTCCATGTGTTTTAATCCCAATTGATTTTTTTTCCTTGCTTAGGTGCATTTTCTTTCTTCTTAGATGTCGAGTTAGGTTTAGAATTTGATCTATATTCTTGAGCTTTATGTCCATCTTCTGACAATTGTAGTAATGACCTTCAAATCTTGCTGCAACAGGTCTATTGTTGGCTTTGGATCTACACTCATGTGCATGATGTCCTTGATAATTGCAATTAAAAAAATTACCAATAAATATAGACTTAGGGTTTTTCTTTCCAGTCTTTCTTCTATAGATGTTTGTTGTGTGAACTAACTTTCCACAATGATAGCACATAGGTTTTTTCTTTGGCTTTGCATAACTTTGTTCTCTATTGTTTGATGATTCTCCTTCCTCTAAAGATGATAGGTGCTCAATATAGCCTTATCCAGATGTATCATGCAATCTTCTTTGTAATCTCAACTACTATTCATAATATCTCAAAAATTCTTTAGGTTTATTCAACTTTTCAATTAATTCCTTCTAATTTTTTAGTTCATTCTTTAGATGCTCATTCTTAGATTTTAGATTTGCAATCTCCATGTCCTTTCTATTGAACTCTTGAGTTGTAAGGAGCATCCTATTAGCCATGTCAAAAATATTTTGAGTAAGCCTATGAATGTTATTTTTCTTGTCATCAATTATTATAGATATACGAATTTTATCCTCTTCAACTTTTTTTATATGTTCAATCGCTTCATACAATCTTACTGACTATATTTCATTTTCCCTCTTTAGTGCTCTTACTTCTTTAGTCAGTGTGCTATTCTTTTCAATATATCTACTATTGCTACATCGCTCTTACTGGAAATTCCATCATCAAGTAAACCTTCAGTGTCTTCCTAATATTGTATACCATTTTACATGATTGCCAAATCTCTTCTTTTCTTTAGGGATTCCCTTAGTTCTTTTCTTGTTGATTCAAGTTGCTATAGTATAAGTTGTATCTCAGGCTTCTAGTTTTCAATAATATTTCCCATTTTGTAGGCCTCCATCTACAAGATCTTGTATTCTAGTTAGACTACTACTAAGAGAACTTTTCTCTGATACCAATTATTAGAATTCTATTGGGAAAGTGAGATACTAAGAGGGGTAGTGTGAATCAGGATCTATAAAACTTTTAACCTTATAAACAATTATCAAGCTGGTAACTTTCACTACTAACCCTTATCTCATCAATATCACAAATCATGAAGCACATAAAATTTTATTGCAATCATATAACATAACTAATATATTGATCACAACCATAAATATAAATGTAAATGATTAACACATAACACAAAGATTTGGTTACCCAGAAACCCTCTAAGCTGAAGGTAAAACTAAGGTGGGGATGAGACCCACAAATATTCACTAATGCAATAGCAAAGTATTCTTGTTAGGGATATAATTTTGATCACTTCTAATAATCTACCCCATGAGGGGTCTACCTTGCTAAAATCTTACATGACTTATTTAGTCTACCTTGATTAAAGGATTTGAAACTTACAACAAAGTAACCGCTCTATTAGGATATTTACATAGACTTTTTGGGAAACTTTGTTAAGAGATTTACCCTAATTCACTTTGCTAAAAATGTACTAGTACTAGATCCTTCGGTTTGATTATAGATCTCCTCTTTCCACTATCTAATCCTTCTTTGATCTGATACAACTTTGTTTTGCACTTCATTATCTTTCTTAACCTTCAAACTCTTCTTAGGCATCTAAACTTTTCTTCTTGCACATAAATATTTCTCATACTCAACTTAGGGTTTGGGTCCTCATTATATAACCAACTAGAGAAGGTTCTAGCTCAATATCAATAATCTAGATTTATCCTTTTTCTCACTTAAACCTTTCATTTTTTTGATTGGTTAAATACCTTGCATATGGTTTAACGATCCATTTCAAAACATGTAACCAACTCCTTAAATTACTCCTCAATCATTAAATGGTGCAATAATTCATGCAAAAAGTATTTACATCATTGTTTGTACAATTCCAAATAAATACATGTTATAACCAATTCAATCGACATATGAACACTTTGATGATCAATCATGACTAGTTCTTCATGTTGTCCCTTGGCTTCTAAATGCTCAGCATTCACTGGATAACTCGGCATGAGATTACTTTGTGTTGCTTGGCATAAACTAACTTATATCTTACTTATCATGTATAGGGACACTTAGTGACCATAGAATTTTTTATCAATAACAATTTCTTGGCCTTAACTAAAATATGAAAAATTCTAAATACATTTCTCAGCCTTTGTAGGATGGCTTGGTCATAGTGATGACCAACCAACTATGCCAAATAAATGACTTAATGTTTGACACTAATATACAACAAATGATGGGAATCAACAAATTGATCTATTCCCTCTTCTAGCTATATCATTTTGTGGTAGTGTCCTTGGTAATGATGGTCCAAGTATCTATTAATACAATTCTCAACAATAAAGTTAGTGAGTTCAATAGACATAATGTAATGAACCTAGATATATATATATATATATATATATCTCATTGTAATATATTTAATTCAAATATTTGAGATTGTTTATATCAAATCATACAAGCTATAATAAATATTATGGTACTACTTTAAATTGCTTCAAATAATATTCTCATAATATCCAAGTCCCTCGTTACAATTCATAACTATGAATGTATTATTATTTTACAATACATTAATATATAAATCTACTATTATTTAAATGTTAACAATGTTCTATAAGCCCAAAAACCTAACTTGATTATGTAAACATCCTTTTAATCTAAGAAAACAAAAAACTACTAATTATTATCACATTAAAACTTATATATAATTACAAGAGCTTACTACATCAATATAATAAGCTTACTAAATTAATAAAAATAAACATTAAATTACTCAAATAAGCAAGTTGAAAACTATAAATCAAATCCATATATAAAGGAACAATTCTATAGTCACGACTTCCCAATAACGTATAAATAATCATATTAGGGTTAGGTCAAAAGAAATATATAGAAGTGGGAATGAAGTGATCGCATCAAGCAGCATAACTAACATTGCACATTCAGAGAAGAAGGAATGACATAGTAAACCAGCATTGAATACGTAATAGAACATTTCACATTTTGTGAATGAACGCAAAATATATATTACTTCTGGACATCACATTGTAATCTGATTCGCAAGATCTTGCTGATAGGGTCGTACATCTACAATCTAGATATAGGTACTATTACAATTTCTTCCTGTACGTCTTAAATAGCTAACTGTCTAAAGTTGGAAGGTATTAACATAAAATTTAGTTGTGTCTTATCACAATAATGCAATGAATTCAATGACATTAAGGGAAATTACAAAATTCCTATCTCATGCCCGACATAAAATGATTGGGCTTTCACATGAAAAGATTATTATGTGTCTACCATACTATTGTTATTGCATTGTGAATTCACAAGTGTTATCGCATGCATATTAAAATGGATATTATAAACAACAAAAAGCACTCAATGTCATTAAACATTTGCAATGCGTGTTCAGATTATCATATTCTACATCGTGTGTATATATATATATATATATATATATATATATATATATATATATATATATATATATATATATATATATATATATATATATGGGTGATAATCAAAGTTTAAATAGATATTGATACATAAAGTAATAATAAATATTGTATCAAAGGATATTAATATAATATACATATATAAATAGAAATTTGAATAACATCAGGATATATTTTGAATTATAGTGTAGAAGGTTGTATCTTCACCTTAATTATGAAATCTTCAGATAGGGAGTTGGTGGGGGAAAGGCGGAGTAATTTCGAGGACTCGCCAGATACACTTGGATCTTGTTTCACACGCCCTCTGCACCATCATTCTACCGTATTGGAATGATCATAATCAGGATGAAAGATAACCTGACACTATGAGGAGAAATCTTCCATGAAAACTAATAAATTAGTATTAATGCTCAAACTCCTCAAACATCTCAATAGTAGAAAGGATCTTAGGCTAATTTTAAATTGATGATTTCCTAATTTATACCTTAAATTGATTACCAGGTTACAATTTTGAAAAAGGGGTCATCACACATAATGTAACCACCACTATCAAATCTTAAATATTTCAATTTTTCACCAAACTCTTTTTCAACCTTTCTTTATACCATTTGAACATATCAAAAGCATGTGACTTCAACTTCATAAACATGGTAGTTATCATTCTAGAATAATCATTAAAAGCCAACATGAAATATGTGTCACCATAATAAATTTATACTCTTATTGGTCCACATAAATCAATATACACTAATTCCCAAATTTTTTTCGAAGTATGAGCCTCACCTAAAAAGATTGACATGATTTTCTCTAGGAGATGACATTTTTTTGCACATAGCATTCTAATGTTTATGCAAGTTTTGTAAGCCTAACTATTCTCTTTCTATTTACCTTGTCCATATTCTCAAAATGGACATGACATAGCCTCTTATGGAAACAAGCACCTATCAACTATAGGATCAAGATATAATAGATTATCTTAGTTTTCTAACAAGTGCCAACCGAATTTCCATTATCGTCATAGATCTTGAATTTCTTATTATGAAATTCTAGACTGTGACTTATATTATTCAAGTGAGAATTACTCAATAAATTATATTTTAGTCTGTGTACCCAATATGTATCATCACACCTAATTTTGTCATTCCAAGTCAATGAACCTTTGCCTTTCACTAGGCATGGAATATCATTCCCTAACTTAGTAGTTCCACCATCACATTCTTCACATATTTCAAACTTATTGAGCTATGCCAAGTAAAAGTACAAAGTTGTGTCACCTTTTAGGTTAACTTATTAGAACAATTGAATTTGAGTATTTTTGTCCAAAAATCATTTTTTTTCAAACATATGGTCTAGATATATTAATTCTAGCTAAGTCACACTTTTCCGATTGAAAATATCTATTAAATGCATGTTTTATACTAGTTTGTATCCAATTACTAGAGAAATAAAATTATTTCATAAAACTCACATTTTAATATCTCTTACTATACTTAATGATATTTTTTTAGTAACATATAAAAACCATTTTTATAGATCTCAAGTCAAGAATATTTTCATGTAGAGTTTATGTAGTTTTGATTAGATATAGTATATTATGATTAAAAAATTCTACAAGCACATATTTTAACACTCAGAAAAATGTCAATTTTGATAAAGAAAAAAATATTAAATCATATCACAAAAATTTAAAAAATTTATGACGTTCTAGAGGAGAGAGTCCTCTTTTAGAATGTATAATTTTTCTTCGGTTAGAGCAGATTTGTTTTGAAAAATGTGGTGGGAGATGAAAACTATTGATTTCAGGTGAATTGAAATTTAAATCATTATAAAAGAGAAAATATAAGTCTAAAGTCAATTTTTATGTTTGATTGTTCTAACTATATATGTTATCTATAACATCATTCATTTTGAGAAAGAAAAAAATATTAAATCATATCAAAAAATTTTAAAAATTTATGACGTTCTAGAGGAGAGAGTCCTCTTTTAGAATGTATAATTTTTTTTCTGATTAGAATAGATTGTTTTTGAAAAATGTGGTGGGAGATGAAAATTATTGATTTCAAATGAGTTGAAATTTAAATCATTATAAAAGAGAAAATACAAGTCTAAGTCAATTTTTATGTTTGATTGTTCTATCTATATATGCTATCTATAACATAGTCCGAGTTCAAAATGGAAATACATTAATTTCCATATAGTTTTGTGGTGGGAAATAAACCCCTAATTTTTAGCATTCTTTAGCAACTAAAAAATTATCTATAAAAATTATGAAAATATATCAATTCTAATTCCAAAAAATTATTAAAAATTATAATCCTAAACTTCATCCATTTCTACACATTTCATTAGTTTACTTCATTTCCAAGTTCTAAATAATAATACCCTTTTTATGTCATTGAAGGTGAACAATTATACTTTTGTTAGCCTTTTCCTATACAAAAGGGTGACACAGGTTTGTGCTTTTACCAGTCCATTCATATGATGTGAACATTCACTATCAATGGTCCATGTATAATTTTTACTAATATGAGAAATAAAAGATTTATCATCCCCATACCTTTCCTCATTAGGGTCTTATTTTAAAACAAAATATGCCACCTCCAGTCCATCTCTCTCATTTCCAGTATCTAACTCATTGTGTTCTTCTTCAATGTCATAAATGATTTCTTCCACTTTTTCTTATATTCTTTGTTCATTTTGTACTTGTGATCCATCTTATCATTTTTTTCTTTCTTTTTGTGCCTATACTTCTTAAGACATCTTGTAGAAAAGTGACCAATTTTATTATAATTTCAACATATTAGAGGCAATTTACCTTTACCTCTTAGTAACCTCCTTATGAGAAATTCTTAAATGTCATCCATGTCATCTTCTAATTCTTACTTTCACCTTTACTACTCATTTCTTTTATTTAACTACCAATGGTTAGTGAAGTATTGAGAGCATTCCCAAGTGTAGGCACACTATCATCATAATTTCTTAATTTGAATGTAGTCAAATGACCAACTAAACCATCAAGAGTAAGGAAATTTCTCTGCATAGCTCAAACTTCCTAAATTGCATAAATTTTTATAGCATAGATAGATAAAAGAGTTCTAAGAAACTTTCTTACAAATTTAGTATCACTATTAGCTCCTCCAACAACTTTGATTGTACTTACAACTTCCTTGGTTCAGTTCACACACCGCACATCATTTCCACTTTCTTTCATTCTCATGTCATCATATGCTTCTCAAACTTTCTACTCTTTCTATTAGTACATTATCATTTCCATTGTGTAGAAGTTCCAACTTGTGCTACATTTCTTTTTTATTAGTATAGTTCTTGATATCATCAAACTCAACAACATTCAGGGTAGACACAGTCTTAATCATCAAACTATTATGCTCTTTTTTTTGGTGTCACTTCTTCCATAGTCATAGGAATGGTAGGAACAACATATGAATTTTCTAGCTAGTGTAGAGTATTATCTCCAATACCAGGTACATGTAACCTCATCCCTTATTTTCTTGAGGACATGTTCTCCTTTTTAATCTTTGGTACCTCTCTCTTGTACATCTTTGGATCTTTATCACAAGTTCTTTCAAAAATCCTTCTTCAAACACTTAGATCTAATACTAAGTGTTAGATAAATGAGAGAAGATGGGTTGAATAATTTATATCTAGTTATCCTACATGATTTTAAAATACTTTAGTACTAATTCAAACTTTATAAGCTTTCACAACAATAACTTGGTAACCACATTCAACTTCTCAAACCAACATACATCAACTTTAGTTCAAATTGTTATCTCATTATTCTTGTTTATACCCAGTATTAGAGTAATGACTTAGCTTATACCTAGTTATAACATTAAGTAAACAACATGAATATAAAATTTGCAACACATAAGAATTCACATATTTGATAGATATATTTAATGTGGAAACCTTGTAAAGGGAAAAACTACCTACAAATTGAGAACCCAAAAAAAACACTCTTCTGAACTAAGCTCTGCTAGGGGACAACCTTGTTATAGGATTAGATGCACATTTTTAGTTTGACCTAGTTAGTCAATTTTTATATAAAAAAATCATCTTGACCTTATCACTCCTTGTCATTACTAAAGAGTTGCCTACTCTAAAGGACTTACAAACATAACTAATTGATGTTACCAAATAGGATTTCAAAGATGTTTTAGGTCCACTTGGTTAAGAGATTTTCTTTGCTACAATGGTAAGAGAGTAATAGTCAAATGATCTATTAGCTTTAGCAATACATATTCTATTTTTATCTTGCTTCCCTCAGGTTCTTCCTTGTAATTTCTTTTTAGCTAGTTCACACATTTTCACTTTCACTTTGCACTTCCTCTTGCTTAATATTTTCACTTTTTTCCTTCTTGGTTCACCTTGTTCTTCTACTTTCTTCAACTACACCCTTATTAGCAAACTATCAACAACATCATCAGCTAAAAATATGCTTGTTCATCTCCTTAAATAGTAACTTGTACCTTCTAGGTCCTTCAATGTTTGTTCACTTAATCAAAATTATAGATCTTAGATTTATTGCATTTAGTCACTCAGATAATAGTTATAACTTAAAATTTGTGCTCATCTTCATCTTCTTAAATCTCTTCTATCAGATCTACATTACAGTCCTCCAGCCATAGGTCTTATAAAAAAATTTGACATTATCCTTTGATCTTCTCAGACATTCTTAATTTTCATAAAATGCTAACATCATATTTGTTTTTCCTTTTGTTCTTCACTTGATGAAAATTTCAATGTTGAATCAAGAAATATATCACCTAGTTAACACTTAAGTTTAACCCTTCCTTGCTAGGTTCCCAGTGACAACTATAATCACTCATTTAATATTGTAGTTCTTCTTTCACTAACTAGCTAGTTATGAACTTAATCACACTATTATATGATTGAAAAATAATCAAACCAACATTATACTATCATATTTCAACTCATTCAAGTACCTGTTGAATACCAACAGTTACCAACTCTTCCATCATCATCATATAAGTTCTCTAGAATTCATCAATCAAATGATATGGTACTCTACTAAACTAACACAATGTCTAACCAACTAAGGATTAACATCAATGAAAACATAACAACTGATATGAATCTATTACATACAATAACATCATTATTAGTTGGACTAACATTGTCATAAATGCTAGAGGGGGAGATTGTTAGCCCCAACTAATCATGTTGAAGATAAGGGAGAGATATGTATGTGAAAGATTCATATCAAGTGTTATGATGTTATCAATTTCAAGCTTGAAATGCTACGATATTATGCTAATTTATTAATGTGTGAAATCACCTAGAGGATGTAGTTTTTTTTTAAATGATGAAGGAGAGAACATAATGAAGGAAAGTGTAGATAGGTATGAGCATTTCAATGGAAACCGTATGATTTAGAATTTAGAAAGGTAATATTGGTTTGATTATTTTACATGATTTTAATAAGCATTGATATCATGTATAATAAAGTTATATTTATTAGTACATAAGAAAAAAAGATATTGAAGTTTAAAGACAGAGAAATAGTGAGTTGCAATGAGCTAGATAATGAGGTTGATAAATGAAGGACTAATAGCCATTGAGAACATGTTGAGTAAGTCAAGGATGGACAATATTAATCAAACATTAGTAGTGTTAATCAAGCATAGTATTAACCAAATGAATGTAGTGGTAATTGAGAAAGGGGAAGATGATTTTTTTCTAAAAGAGTCAATTAGAAGTTGACATTTGATAAAAATATGGATTGATGAAGAAGTTCCAAAGATAAGGATAGAGGTTTTTTTATGAGATGTATGGTTGGATAAATTCAAAAAAGATACAATGATGGGGATTCATTAATTATAAAAGGATCTCAAGGATAAAATGTTTTGACTAAGTGTCTAGATTCAAAGTATCCAAGATAAATCATGATTTAAAGACTGTGATTATGTATTTAAAAATATTAGAGAATCTAAAAAAGAACAAATAACTTGTGTATTTAAGGGATGAATTATATTTTCATAGGTATTGATCAAGTTGATGTTGTAATTGATAACCAAAGGGTCACCAAGTAGAGCAACATTATGAAATCTAGCAAAAAGGTGTAAAGTTAATGTGTTTGAGTGGATCAACTAAAAGTGGAAGAATAAGGACAAAGACTGAGAAAAATGGATATATCAACCAAAGGTAGTTTCTTTATTTATTATATCATTCCATTATTCCTCTACAGAAATTGTAGCATAAAATATCTTAATCAAGTGGAGTTAATAGTCTTATTTGTAAATCCTATTTTAGGTGACATTTCGTTGAATGTTTGTAAGCCCAATAGATTAGACCACCCAATTAAAGAGTGATATGGTTGAGATGGTCTTTGGTGTAAATCCCCTTACAAGGCCACATTAACAATGTGCACGTAACCTTTAACTAGGCTAGTTGCTAACTGAGCTCATTTCACAAGAGTAAAAATTTTGGGTTACTGGTGCCAGATGTTTCTTTCCTTAACATGGTTTCCACATTGAAAATTTGAGTAAAAAGTTGTGGATAATTGTGTTTCATGTTTAGTATTGATTGTTCCAACTTAGTATACAAGGTTTATGAAGTGTATAGGTAATAGGAATTTACTATGATACACAACAATGCCAACAATTTACTAACAAAGATTGAATTTTTTCTCTAGAGCTTGTTTATTAGAAGTTTTAGTTGTTATGTTTTTAAAAAGTGTTACTAAGGAGACAAGGGTACTGATTTACCCACTCTCCCCCAACTTATGTAATAGAAGATCACTCATTTAAGTTGGGATACTTGAAGTCTAATGAAGAATTTGATTTATTTGTTCATAGAAATTTTGAATTCTTTCATCATGGCTTCAACAATATTAGTACTTAGCTTATTATTTCATCCAAAGATGATAATTTCCTTTCTACAATCAATTTTTTTTGTTTTGTTTCCATCTTATAGTTGTCATTCATTCTTATGAATCCAATTTTTATAAAGTATGAGTGTAGTCTCTCATACCATGCTCTAGGTGCCTATTTCAATCTGTATAGGAATTATCTTAGTTTACTTAGTAAATTTTTTCCTTGTTCATTCTCAAACCCCATGAGTTACTTATTATACATTTCCTCTTATAGAACTCCATTCAAGAATAAAAACTTCATGTCCTTTTGATACACTTTGAAGTTCTTATAGGATGTAAATGCTAGGAGTATTCTAACTCCTTCTAGTATAGTCATTAGTTCAAAGGTTTATCTATTGTCTATGTCTTCTTCTTCTAAATAGCCTTTGCAAACAAGTCTAGCCTTGTTTTTTATTACCTCTTGATTATCATTCACCTTGTTTTGGCAATGCCCATTTTGCACCAATGAAATTATTGTCTTCTAGTCAAGAAACCAAGGTCCATATATCATTCTTCACTATTTGATCAATTTGCTCCTCCATGGCCTTTCTATAGTCTTCATCTTTTAGATTTTCCCTTGTAGATTTGGGCTCCATGTGTGAGTGTATACATACTATCTCTCCCACATTTCTCTTAAGAATCACTTCAACACCATTGTCTCTAATGATCTAGCTAGCTAAGTGGTGCCTTCTCACATACTTTTTTAGCATTTGTTCCCCTTAAGATGCCTCTACTCTCTATTCTTCATGTTGAGATCCTTCTGCCTAAGCCAGTATAAATTTTTGTAAAGGTTCCTCCTCTACTTTTACTCTCTCCACTTTATCACTTAGTGAGATTAATTTAAACTTCTTGTATTCTTTTAGTTCATTCTTGCTATCTTCATCATTCTCTCCTAAGAATTAAACCACTCTTACAATGGTAGATTTGACAATCTTATTTGTTCAGAGTTTCAAACATAGGTATACTTTTATTTTGGTAGAGTATCCCAAAAAGATATCCTCGTCACTCTTGGACTCAAAATTTCATTTCCTTTCCATAGGCCTCAATATCTTTGCCTTCTTTCATCCTCATGTTGTTGAACTTCCATCTCATAATTTAATATTTATCTCTCATGATATGCTTATTGCCACTGTAGACAACTTTGAGCTTCACCTGCATCTTATATTTTATTTGTAGGTCTTAAACTTCTATGTATTAAGCATAGGACAACATGCTTTTTAGATCATTCATTGTGGTTGTGTGTATTTCATTCTTCTTTAACTAGTCTAGATTGAGTTGAGTAGAATTTTTAACATTTTTGACTTCTACATGGGTCCAATATGGATCACCGAGATTTCTTAGGTGTAAATGATTTTTTGTACACGATGAACTATAGTTTTCCTTGGAAAAATTTGGTGCATCTCTCATCTACATTTTGATATTTTCCTCAAGCTTTTAAACTCTTTACTTCAAAGGACCTTTTCTCTGATACCAATTATTGGTCCAATCACATGTAAGTATACTAGCGAGTGGGGCAAGGGGTGAATCAATATACTTTCTTTTTCTAATTTTCACTCTTTACCACACTTCACACTTGTCCTTAGGTTTTTACTAGCTACAACTTAATTAGTTGGGATTAAGTTAAAAAAAACAACATGAAGATAGAAAAACATAACAATATATTTATCTCATAGAAATATAGCTAGGATATAAAACATAGTGTGTGATTTGATCCTCACAAAGCTTGCACTCTCCTAAAATACAACTTTTCAAGAATAAATGTATATTAAAATATTACAAAGACATTATTAGGTGCCACCGAGTTTAGCGAGTTTGATAAGAATTATTAAAGTTTTACCTTGTTAGGAACAGCTTGGTTAAAGGACTTTGAAATGCAAGTTAATGTGTTATGCTATTAGGGGATTTAGTACAAAGAACCTATTAGCTCTCACCCTCAACAAAATTTATTATTTAAAATATTAGTAAACAACAACGAAGGATCTAATAAATTAGCTACTACACTTAACTTGAAATATATCTTTCTTCAACTCATTTTACTCATCTGGAACTATATTTGTCCTTCTCTTAGCTTTGTAACTCCAAACTCAATCACTTGTACACTTAGCTCTCGTTTCATTTGCACAAAATCATAGTTTTTTTGTTTAGCCTTACTAGCTTCTCCTTAGTACATTCATTAACTCTTTTGCAATGACTTCTCTCTATCACACTTCTTTACACTTTCAAAATACACTTACCTTGGCCCTCTTAGTTTTATATTTGTTTACTCAGAAATCTAACCTTTTCTCCTTCACTTATATCTTCTTTTATACTTTTTTCTTACTTTTCTATCCCTTCTTTTCAAATTGAAAATTTGAATTATCACCCCGACTTAGATCTCGACTTCCCATTGCACTAGTGCACCTCTCTTGTCAAATGTACCATGTTTGTACTAAAGTCCTGAGTATCATGTGCCCTTGATTACTCTATCTTGTTGGAATGAAATAAAATTTCAATTCTTCTAATTGTGTCTTGATATTTTAACCCATTAAAATTAAGTGCAATGATGAGTGCATTCCTAACATCTTCATGACATGGCAGTCACAAGTACTCTTCTAAATTTGTTCCTTGCTAACTTAGCCAAACTATCTTGTATGCCCACTAATTGATCTTCTTTCCTTCCCACTTATAACCCTTCTTCTCATACTTATTACACTTAGCATGATTCTATCTAAGTGGATCACCTCTGTTATCATCTTTGTTGGGACCACACGTCTCTCTTCTCTGATCACCCTTGTGAACTAGAGTCACACATCAATGTACCTTGGTGGTCATTAATCCATATCAGTCTTAGTGGGTTCTTTCATCTAATTCCATTGATCAATCTATTAGTCAGCCTACAAGGTTCAAGATAGTTATGCTAACATAATGATGGGATGCATTAATACCCATGTATAATTGATAAATTTGATAAATTATGTATCATTTACAACTACCAAAATATAATTATTAAATAATTGATTGCTCATCTCCATAGTACCAGAAAAAATATTACTAAATTAGAGATAATTCTTGATGGAGGTGAAGCTAGGAAATGGTCTTAGACCATTAAGGATTAATAGGCTTGGGAGCCTACTGATGACCTTTCTAAGAAATTAGAGAATTAGGAAATCATACAAGTTCAATTTTGTGAAGTGAAGAATTTGAGTTCCTTTAAAGAGGTGAAAAAAGAAATGCTATTGAATCTAGCCATTGTCAAATCTTATGGAGACTAGGTGAACAAAAACCTTCCAAATCTTGTTACCTTTAGAAAATAGATAATGGATAAGATAATTATATAATTAAATATCCATCCAAAAAATAACTAGAATATAGGAAATTAGAAAGTAAGAAGTGTGAGGAGAATTCGTAGGTTGCTTCTCACATAATAAAAAGGGACCCTTCTACTTTGGCCTTGGTTCTGTCATAGGCTAACAAGCTCTTTTTCTTGGACACACTTAAGAAATTGAATCAAGAACAAAAAAGGATTAGTCTCTCATCTATCTAGTTTCCTATCTCTTTCTATTATTTAAAAAAAAAAAATTTGAGTTAGTTTTGCTAATTCTTTTTTAACCTTTTTACATTTTGGTTTCTTGTTGAATTCAATACTTTTGAATTGGTCTTGAACTTCCCTAGGACTTGATGTGATGGGTTTCAAGCCTTTTCCCAATTGACTTAATTTTAAAAAAAATAGATAGAATGTTCCATCCAAATTTTCTTTTCTAAAAGGATATGATTTTTTTAAAAAAAAATGATTGGTTCATAAGGCACAGTTTTTGTTGAAATGAAATAGTAATGTAAGTTGGCCTAACCTTAGAGGATATTCTATGACTAAATATGCTTGTGTTAGAGTAGTGGCAAGATGTGTGACCTCTTAGTAAGGCTCAATACTTCACCTATGTGTATATCACCTAAATGAAATGAACACTAAGTGTTTCAACCACCCTCATGAAAGATAGGTAAACAAGAGAACTAATGGAGCTAGATTCCCTACCTTTTTTCAAAATTGAAAGATAAATTTGGTGACTAGTTAAATCATAGTTTAAAATAGGAAAAAAGTACTATATACACAAACACAACTCTAATTATCAAATGTTGATTTAATGGGTAATACTAATAAAGTTAATATTGTAGCAGTACTAACACAAAGGCCCTCTTGAGAATTTATTTAGATGTCTAAGATAGGAATATCTTTTAGCATGTATAAGAACGTGTATGAGGGAAGGACTTAATTGAATAGTTTAGAAATTTAAGATTTAATAGCTGAGATTAAATAATGAATATTTAGTTAAATTTATTGAATTTTGATAGATGAAATTTTATATTTAGTTTGAATTTTATGTGATGGATTATAATAATCTATTTGTTTATTTAAATTCTATTGATTATATATATATATATATATATATATATATATATATATATATATGAGAAAATCTTAAGAATAAACTGGAAGTAGGAAAAAATGGAAAGAACAATTAATTAATATGTTTTAAGAAAAGTTTAGTTTGGTGTATTAAGTGGAACAAGATATGGTATCCAATGTTGTGAAAGGTGAAAAGAATAGTAGGTTAAGGTGAGCTCCTCTCTACTAAACTAGTCAATACATATAGGGTGCTGCTATGGGAGTCATTCATAAGATTTCTAGGTTGGGTTGCAAAATAGAAAAGAAAATAAAATGTGACATAAGACATTAAAGTCTATTTTGATGTTTGTACAATTATTAGGGTTAGGACTTATGTTATGCCATGTGTTCCTTGTAGGTTCCATTCCTACACAAAGGGTGTACTAATGTGTGTTGAGGATATGTGGTAAATAAATTTGGTGAGATGGGTTGCAAAAGGAAAAAAAAAAAAAAAACAAAAACAAATCAACCAAAGGAATCTACACATTTCTTAAGCTCTTAGCAACCCAAGGTACTACTAGAAGTATATTTTGTGCAAATTAATAAAGCCCATGAACTCCTATTTTTCCTTTTCTCTATTAGTTGTTAACATGTTCTTGATTGGTCTTTAACTTCCCAAGTTCTTGAAATTGAACTGCCAAAGCATTATGGTTAAGAATGTCATTTATATGTCATTCAATTAA
Source organism: Cupressus sempervirens (assembly GCA_028749045.1). Lineage (NCBI taxonomy): Eukaryota > Viridiplantae > Streptophyta > Pinopsida > Cupressales > Cupressaceae > Cupressus > Cupressus sempervirens. Next base: position 415,080,830 of record CM053785.1, on the reverse strand, counting down.
AATCATCTCGTATGAAGATGTAGATTCTATTAAACCCACTAGATATAAAGAAGACAAAGTATTACTTGCATTAGAGGCTGAGGATGACCAATCATCTAAATTGAACATGTGGCACTTACTGTGCCAATAATAGATGATCCAAGCATGCCTATTTTGATCTTTATGATGTTGGTGTCTATTGCTCTATCGTGTATAGCATTATCATTTCAAAATCATTTCCTTTGGTATATCAAAAAGCCTCTGACTATGACTATAATTGCTACTCAAATTATTGTCACAATAGGCTAGTTAAAGGTACCTACATTAAGAAAGAGAGTTTTTTGACCAGAAGAACTAGGAGTTCTCATTAACTCTTGAATCAATCAATATTGTATGTTCTTTTCAAATTTTATAAGAATAAAGTGTTAATCAACCTAAAAAGTATAAGATATAGAACTAGATTATACTTCTTCAGGGATAAAATTGTTCCTCAAGCTATGGTGATAGAATTATGAGCTATAAATATGTGGGGGTTGAGAACTAGATTATATTTCTTTGGGGATAAAATTATTCCTCAAACTATGGTGATGAAATTATGAGCTATCAATAGGTTGGGGCTGACCCCATTTTAGCCTTTTTTTAAAAATTATTGTACATTGCACTAGAGTGTTCAAGAATAACATTGTGTTGTATAAAGAAAAAATAAAAAAACATTAATGATGCTAAAATTTAAAGAAAAATAATTATATAATGAAAATGTAAATTGTGAAATGTAGTATCCAAAGAGTTAGTAGCCCAAAATGTAAAATGTGAAGTGTAGAATCTCAAGAGTTAGTAGCTCCTATCAATGCTTCAAGAGTTAGTAGCCCTTGTCAATGCTTCAAGAGTTAATAGCCCTTGTCAATGGCTTCTATATTGTTAATACCCTAGTAGTTGCAACTCCAACATATGACAAAATAATTCCATCCTTTATGCTTAGGAGGATGTTGGCATTTGCTTGAAAGTTCTACAATATTGATTTATAGAAATTTCTAAAGAGATTATTTTGATATATCATTTTATTTGTTAGTGTGAGAGATAATACATTGTTATATGTATTCTTTATTTTCGTTGTTTTGAAAATTATGAATAACCAATAAAAAATTACAAATAAATAGTTAAAAATTAATTTTTTAAATAAAAAGTCTTCTAACTTTAGAAATCAATTTTTGGTATTCTAGACTAATAATAAATAGAACTTCAATAAAACTTAGAAAGTAAATACATTATCCAAAAAATATTAATTTAAATAAAACTAAGAAAATAAATACATTAACCAATAAAATTTAATTTTTATTGACAAATACAATTTAGTTGAATTCAAAGTGAATGCTTTAGTATTCTACCCTTATGGTAGAGATTAACAAGTGTAGAAACTAAAGGAAATCATTTGAAATTTTAGCTGTTTATAATTTTGATAAAAATTGCAAAAGTCTGGAATGTGTTTAAACATTTGATCAAAACAAATTCATTTACTAAATTCGATGGATTTAATACTTGATTCACATGCAACTTGTTAAAATAGAGTAAACTATTTAAGAGAAGGGAGACATAGGAAGAGGACAATGGCTTTGTCACTATTAATTGCAAAGATAGATGAAACTGTAGCTACAATTTATGGGACAACAAAATGTTCATCAAGAAGAGCCTAGGAGATGAATACAGATAAAAAGGAAAAGGAATCTTAGCCCCATAATGGAAATGATTGAGCAAAATGAAATGATGGGTTCTAACCGTATCAAACCTCATGTCCAAAGAAATAAACTTGACAATAGCCCTAAGCACATACCTCCAAAGCTTCTTGATTGAGTCCATCTCATAGTAGGTCTCAATCTTCACTAGCTCATTCTTCTCATCCATGTTCTTGGTAAAATCCTTCATCACATTTGCAAAAAAATTTCTATCTCTGTAAAACATCAAACCCTCATCAAGTATTTATGTGACATGGGCAATGATCTTGACATTTACATGATGCAAAACTCCATCAATCTTAACTTTATTATCCTTCCAAGACTCTGCCATGAGATTGGTAATTTCTCAATCATATCCATGAAGCTTGGAAATGTAGTTTTCAATGCCACCCTTTTCAAGTTTCTCCCAGGCCTTAGTTCTTTGTTTCCATTTTTTTGCCTCTCCCACTAGTTCTCTTCTACTTTGTTCTCCCACTATCCTAATAAATTGAGTGATAACCCTTTCACAAAAATATAGTCTTCTCCTCTCCTTCCTCTATCCAATACTTGTTCAATTGAAAAGTTCATTTTCTTTCAATTCTAGTGAAATGGTAAAGAAAATTAAAAACCCATAAAGTGTGGTGATTAGACACTAAATGTGTCATCTGCCAACTCCTCTTGTATTTTCCATAAATGCATTAGTTTTTGCACATATTTGTATTAGTTCCCATAATTAACTAGGGATCTCACCTGTACCTCCCTAGATCCTCTCTTGATCGATTAAGCCTTTTGTGATTGATGGAATATTCCCTCTGGTATTCCATATCATCACTGTTTCTTTCTTAACTACTTCATTGGCAAACTAATCAACCACTGAGTTAGACTTCCTATACTCATGGCTGACATGGACACTCTCAAATTTTCAAAGTGTTATATGGATTTCTTCCACTATGTTTGCAATGGTCCAAGCAAGTTGGAGAACTCCTTTAATGCATTTGATAATATTGTATGAGTTTCCCTCTAGCCATAGGTTTTTGACTCCCACCCCCAAAGCTAGTTTAACAGTGTGGAGTGCAGCACTAGCTTACACATAGTGGTTTGTCTAAATTCCCAAGGGATAAGATAGAGTAGCAACACCCACACTATGGCCATTTCTAATGATGCCCTTGCATCCTAAAGGACCAGGGTTACCTTTAGCCACTCCATTGAAACTGGCTTTATGTCATCCTTTAAGGGGAGTTTCCACTTCATCTTCTATCTTTTCAATCTCCTGTCCTTTTCCCTTTCCTTATTCTTACCTCCTTCATCAATATCTACACCCTTCCTTATAACTCTCATAGTTTTATTGATTTTATCTACAAGCACATAAGCACGAGCCTTGCTATCTCTAAAAATTTGATCGTTTCTCTCCTTCCAAAATCCCTAGCAGAAGTGGGACAAAGTCCATAAGCCAATACTATACAATTTTGTGTCTTTGTACATGCTATAACACTGACAAAATAAGTCCAAAACATTTCCTGGCTTGCACCATCTTACCCCATAGTTCTTGGTGAGATTTTCCCAAACCTTCATTGAATAAGGGCAATGGATGAAAATGTGATTAATTGCCTCCAAATGGTGCTTGCAAAGAATAAATCTATTAGGGATATACTGACCTCTTTTTTCCAAATTATCCAGAGTGAAAATTTTATCTTGAAGCATCAACCAGAAGAAAATGTTAATTTTAGGGGTAATGCTAGGAAACCAAGCCTTAGCCCAAAGAGGTTTCTCTTGTAGGCTCCTAAGGGAGTTGTACCCCGAGGCCACCGAGTATGATCCACTAGGATTACCCTCCCATATCAGTTCATCCTTATTATTATTCAAAAATAAAGAATTCAACATCACCATTATTGGCTTAAGATCATTCGAAATCAAAGACAGGTCTCTCCATCCCTAGTCTGTTCTATAGTCTCTTACTTTCATTCTGAAGAACCTTATACAAGTATTGGCCCAATTATTATATGTAGGGTTATTAATGAGAGGGCCCTGAATCAGCTAATTATCATGATAGAAGAGGATTTTTTGTCCATTTCTCACTTTCCATTTGGCCTTAGAGTTAGCTAAAGATCTTGCCTTTAAGATTCCGTTCCAAATAACTGAACCATTCACGATGTTAGGGTCATTGAACAAAAACCTTAGAGACAACCTCCTAATATACTTCTCCACCAAAATGTCTCTCCATTCCCTAGTATTGTTAAATATTTTCCATATCTGCATAGCTAGAAGTGCATTATTGAGATGTTTAAGTTTTCTAATTCCTAGCTCTCTATAACACTTGGGGAGACATACATTATCCCAGGCCACTAGAAAATATCTTTTATGTTCCTCTCGACTAGACCAGAGAAAATATCTCTAGATCTTTTCCATTTTATTAGCATGTTTACCATGATCCCAAAGAGACTCAAGCCATACGTTGGAAGATTTTGAAGAGTGGTCTTCACCAAAAGACATTTTCTAGCTTGGCTGAGAGTGGTACCTTTCCAACCTACCCGCTTCTTACTAAACTTGTCAATAATCCCATTCTAGAAAGAATCTGATGGCTTTGTCCCCAATAGAAGTTCAAGATAGCTCGAAGGAAGGTTTCCAACCCCACACCCAAGAATACTAGTAATCTTCCTTTGTCTATAGACAAGGGTGTTGATAAAGAAAACCGAGCTATGTTGTTGTCAAGGTGTGGTCATGATTGTTGAATCAAATATCCCTCAAGTGAGTATTGTGTTTCTTTATTGCAAGGAGTGCATTATCGGTAGTATCTAACACTCTAAAATATGTTTTTTCTTTATTGATGAACCATGCATATAAAAAATATTTCTAGACAACTAGTGAGCATAGTGGCTAAATACCCATGTGACTTGGTATACGGTATTTTTCATATGGACTCAATAATTATTGTGCATGAAAAAAATTTAGAGTTGGTTTCCCTATAAATAGAATAATATTTTTGCAAAGTTTGAAGGGTTTGTGGTAAGCCAAAACCACTTTTTTAGGTGAACAACCTAAAGTCTTTAAAGATTTTGTGGTAAACCAAAACCATTTGTTTAGGTGCAAAACCTAAAAGTTTTTTGTGGTAAGCCAAAACCAACTCTTTGGATGAGAAACCCAAAATCAAAAGCAAGTTTATTAATTGGGGAAATCTCAAATTATTATAGGTGATAGTGATAAGGGGAACCCAATTTATTATGTTGTAAATGAGTACCTTACAAGGCTCAATGCCGAGACCTATTCTATTTGAATTTCTTATTATAATTTCTCCCACATAAAGAATCTTTAGTGGTAGAAATTAAGGGAAGGTCTTGGAAAGAGTAATAGTTACAATGAAGCATTATTAATCAGTTACAACTAAACCACTAGACTGTTACAATGCCAGCTACTCATCAGTGTTCACCACTTCTTCTATAGCCCGCTTTAGCCCATGTTGAAGGGAAACTTCTCCAACATTTCACCATTTGAATTCCCTATAGAAGATGTATCCTAAAATTATAGAGATTTATGAGTTAATAAAATAGTGTCATATTCTAATTTCTCTCTGTGTATTCTTTTATATTTAATGTTTCATCATTCAACAATACATTTTAGATGAATAGTTTGTGAGTAGTATTCATCTTCTACACTCACTCAACACTAATCATGGCCTCCCAATTTCATCAAATAGAAATGTCATCTCTGAAAACATAAACATTTAAACCCTAGCTTCAGTATGATGTATTTAACCCCTACTGAATGAAGAGAATATCTTCCTAAAAATTGCAATAGAGTTAAAATAAAACAAAACGTACCTTTGTATAGATATCAAAGAGATGTTTTAAGGAATGAGATGTAATTTGTAGAAGTGGAAAGATGAAACCTTAGATATCTTTGTAATGTCAATGAAGCTTCTTAAGCTTCCTAGTTTATAAGCTAATGTTGCTTACCACTTGGTTTTTCGACGAGGCAACAAACTAAAATTAGATTAACAAACACTCTGGAGAGTACATTTGAATGTGAAATTTTTTGCACCTTCCTCCAATTTCACTTGGCATACTCTCCAAGACAATCTAGAAATAGTAAGACTAGAATTTTATTAATAATTATTCTTGATGAGCACAAAAAAATATTAACAGTGATTTTTATTGATTTTTAATATTAAAAAATATGAAAGAATATTGAACCACTGATTGTGTAAGTAATAAGTAAGTCCATCTCAACTAAAGTGCTACAAACTACTCAAGAAATATAAGCTTATAGTAATCCTAAAATGTGGAAACAAGGAAAGCCTATTAAATGCATTCTGTGTAGATATTTAAGTTTGAATAAGGACCATATAGCCAGATTTGTTCTATTTTGCCTTTGAAGTTTGAAAGATTTTGTAACAATTAACATAGTATTCACCTTACTATTAATTGATAACAATTGGCATAAATTGGAGAAGCTAAAATATTAGAATACTAAGTTTTTGACACTTCTTGTCACATGTATCAAAATCCTCTACAAAATTTTCTAGGAATGGAGTATTACATAAACATTGATGTCCAAAAATCTCAAGCACCCAATTTGGAGATTGAGGACTTGCCAAAAGTGAGTCATTTTGTTGAAGACTTTTTTTTGCAGAAGCTAAAGAGAGCTATGGAGGAAGATTGACAAATTATCTCTCAATAAAAAACTCATCAACAAAATTGACTCCTATAATTTGCACAATAAATACATTGCCTACAAAATTATCTATAATAACTAAAACAAATCAAGCCTCTTTAGCTCATAATTTATTTAATGTAAGAAGAAAAATAAATGCAACTTGAAGTGAATTTAAATTTTAAAATATAATGACAAGAAGACATGCAACTACAAGCTACTACATGAAATCTTAATACATAAATCTATATTTACATTCTACCATCTGATATCGAGATGACAGGTCAAGATGACAAAATTAAACTTAACAAACAACTGGAAAAGCATTTGGCTTCCCCAAATCTTCTCCGTTTACACTAATAAACAAAGATTGAAACAACATATGGACAACAACAAAACTTAACGGAGTGAGGTATATTTTTTAACGTCCCATTTGCAGTTGCATGCGCACATTCTTTCCAAATGTAGATTCAGATAGGAGTGGAGTAAATGTATGCATGCATGCAAACTGTGGAAAAGCACAACTGTGAAATCTAAAACTGGACAATTAAATTGGAATTTAGGATGCCACATTTCAAGGAATTTATTTTCATTCACTTTTTTAGAAAGGTAAAAAAATGTAGTTCAAGGAAGAAATAAATTTGACCTACAACTATATAATTAAATTGTAAAAACAATATGACAAGCTAAATTGTATTCAAGTCAATGCCAAAAATATAAATAAAAGAGAAGAGTAGCTCTCAATAATTTAACATAATTTTTAACCATAGTTAAAATCAAACTTTTTTAAGCCTAAAAAGGAGGGTGGTCTTGGTCTTTGATTTGCTCTCTTGAGTAGTCAAGCTTTGGCTGCTAAACTTTATTGGCGAACTGTTTGTAGGCCTAAAAAGGAGGGTGGTCTTGGTCTTCGATCTGCTCTCTTGAGTAGTCAAGCTTTGGCTGCTAAACTTTTATTGGTGATGGTGCTCTGGACAACATCAACTTTGGGCTCATATTATCACTCACAAATATTTTCATGGTGTTGATCCTTGCTCTATTTCTGCACTTCCTTTTGAAGGTCATGGCTCAATGGTTTGGCATACTTTGAAGACAGGTGCAATGTTGGTGAAGAGGGGTCTGTTCTAGATATGTAAAGGAGGTTATCAGGCTTTGTTTTGGTCTGATGCTTGGGATGGATTCCCTTCCATTTTATCTGTGTACCCTCATCTTCAGTCTCTTTGTGACTCTTTGCTTGCCGCTGGGTGGGATAAAGTGGCTCATTACAAGACTCCTTATCAATTGGGACCTGTTGTTGGTTACAGATGGAAGCATTCTTCTGATTGGCCTCCTGGAGGTACAGACAGGGATCGTCAGGAGCTTTCTCAAATTCTGGCCTCTAGAGAGTGTTCCTCTTTGCTTGGTCCAGATGTTTTGGCTTGGGGTGGTACCTTGTTTGGTAAATATCATGTCTCTGCTGGGTATCAGGAGATAACTAGACAATTATTTGGGGATGCTGAGGTCCCTTGGTGGAAGCAAGTTTGGAATAAAGTTTCTTGGTCCAAGTGTAATTTTTTTATGTGGCTAGTGGCTCACAACTGTTGTCTTACCTGGGATAATCTTTGTAAATGGGGATTTCAGGGCCCCTCTTATTATGTTTTGTGTGGTAATGGAGAGGAGTATGTCTCCCATATGTTTTTCCATTGCTCCTATTCTACTCAGATATGGCACCTTTGGTGGAGCGCTTGGAGTTGCTCTTGTAGGCATGCTTCCTCTTTGCCTGAGTTTTGGGCCCGCTTGGGCAGTGCTCCCTCCAAGTCTTCTTCTCTCCATGCTGTTTGGATTGCTGGCCCATCTTTCATGCTTTGGCATATCTGGTTGGAGAGAAATCGTCGCATATTCCAAGATGTTCGGCTTGGTGTTTTGCATCTTTGGTAGAAGATATCACATTCTCTTCAGGAAACTATTCATGTGAAGTGTGAGCTTGATGGGGGTATGGATCTAGTTGATCTTGCTATTTGTAATCGCCTCAATTTTCATCTTCAGGATGGGGCTGCAGCTCAAAGGTTTCCTTCTGTGTCCAGGTAGCTTCACCATCAAAGGAAGGGTTGGGTTAACCGAGATGGGCATTGGACTCCTCCCTGTGGAGTTCTAAAAATTAACACTGATGGTTCTTTCTATGGGAATCCTGGCCCTGCTGGTATTGGGGGAGTGGCTCGTTGTAGTTCTGTGGATGTTAAATTTTTCGTCTCAGTTCATAAGGGTGATTACACTAACAATCTCATGGAAGCTCAGGCTATTTTATATGTTGTAGAACAGTGTTGCTTGCGGGGATGGAGTAAGATTATCTGTGAGTCTGATTCCTAGGTAGTGGTGAACATGCTTTCTTTGCAGGAGCTTGAGGATGTTAGTTGGTAGCTGGCCACTGTTGTTAAATAGATTATTCTCTTCTCTACCTCTTTTTAGTTCATTAGGTTCACGTATATTCCTCGTGAATGGAACAGAGCTGCCGATTGTTTAGCCAAATGGGCTTCTAGTCATGATCCGGATTGGAATATTAGGGATAGGAGGCAACTGTCCTTTGAGATGGTGCAAGAATTTGATGATCTTGTTGCTTAGGATCGAGCTCCTTGTTGAGCTCTCCTTGTTGTATTACTTTCTGTCTTAATAAATTTTTACGCCTCTTTTCTCAAAAATCAAACTTTAGAACTGACTGTAGACATTAATCTAAAAGGAAAAATGATCTAAACCATATCTCAATATGGCAATGAACTACTGGATTACTCTGTTCATTGGATTACTTACATTTCAACAGTTCCATTATTTAATCCCATCATTGTGTTTGCTTATCTACAATCGCAAAAGGTCTGACTATCAAAATATTATACTTTAGGTAGTCGTAATTTAACAGTTGCAACTTAATTCTGCAATTATGTATGTTTGGAAGGTTACAACTATATACAATGCAAAGCAACTGGATTTGCTAGATCCAAGCAAACTGTCGGATATGTAAAATCTAATTTTCAGAGCTCCAGTACGAGATAGCCTAGATTATGGGATAAGAAGCACAAGTGGCAATATCTACAAAAATAACAACGAAATAATTGTTCTTAGTATTTTCTTCAACGATGTTAAAATGAATTGGGCAGTACATGAAATTTAGACGACTACTTGCCGCAAATATTCTTTCCCAACTCCATATTGAAGTATCCATCAATGCCCCAACTTTCTCCCCAAGAATTCTTGAGGATCCAGTATTCAGTTCCTTCTTCATTAACGCTATACCCAACAGCCAGAATAGCATGGTTTACATCCTGCAACCACAAACAGATTTCTTCCTACTCAACTACTTTGAACTGAATGTCACAACCCACCTCTCCACGACCCGAATAAAATGGAAGGTTTATTGCCACATCAATTTTGTTACCAAAAGAAACGGATAAACGTATAACTTCATTCCTTTGTTAACAACATAATTAGTTAGGAAAAACAGTTCAATTCGATCTGATAAGAGATTTTTCGGTAATCTGATGGAGGGCTTTTGGAAGTTCAAGAACTGGATTCCTAATTAGCTAAAATGTAAACAAAAATAAAACAGCAAACCCTGCCATGACAAACCCCACGCTGCCCCAGATGATGTCGATAGTAACCAAAATACTCCTCCACAAAATGCTTAACAGATAGCTCTGTTCCGTTCGGCATCTTCAGACTTGTCCCAACATCTCCGTACTGGGAAGAAATGAGGTCATAAAGGCACCATGCCATTGGATTTGCACTGAGACATCATTTCCAACCATGAAGGACACCTCTGCCATTGTTTTCAAATTATAAGCAGTCAAAATTAAGGGACTAGCAACAGATTACTAACTGGTCGACTAGCAACAGATTACTAAACAACAACAAAAACCCCTACATCACCTCTACCATTGTTACCACATCGGGAAGGGGAGAAATTAGGGGAAAAAGCAATCGGCAATCTGTGGATTACCAGGTTCATGTTCTTTGTAATGCATTTAGTGAAAGTTTCCTGCTCGTTGGCTTTTAATAAGCTAAATTTATTTAACTTTCTCATACTGTTGCAAAAAATGTTTCTCAAAATTGAACATACATGATTGTAAATGCTTGCTTGCTTGCCTGAAACTAACATTTGGGCTTTTGATGAATTCAGATTACATAATTAATGCCTTATAAATTTTCCTAGTAGGATCTACATTGTTATAATCATATTATCAGGTCTTTAGTTGGCTACGAAGTTGTAAATGTTATTGCTTTCTTGCCTGTAGGACCACACCAAATAAAATTGTAGGTATTTAAAGGATTGAGATTTAAAAAGATATCAATATAGGTATTATGGCCAGGAGACTCCAGAGTGGAGATTGCATTAATTTTAGAGGCATGTGCACGCTGATGAGGATTTTCCTTGTAAATGGAGGAATAATCCCTCTAAATAATCCTATGTTAAGCAGTTTATTTTGTAGGATGTCCAATCACATGCTTTCACTGGAGTAATATTAGCATTAGTGTTGGAATATTAATTGTGGTTGGTCGTTTCTTCTTAGAGCCAAACATCCACCTACCTCCTTGACGGTTTGCAAAATGATCAAATAAATTTATTGCATGGTAGGTGAAAATTTTTGAATTCAGAAATGAGGGGGAAAACATTTTTGGTAGAAGACAAAAAGGAATTTTCTATTCCATTTGACTAGTAGAAGAAGTAGAAGTTGCAGGAAGAGCTTAGAAGTTGCAGAATAGAGAAAGAAAGAAAAAGGTGATCAGCAGATCAGTTGTTGCAGAGATAGAAGGAATCGTTGTCGTGCTTGCAGTTGCACGTGCTTCTTCCTGTCATTTTCTAAGTTTATAGTTTATTGGTTTCAACTTGTTGAAGCAGTGATTGCTCCAGGTGTTATTGTATGCAGCCATTAGAGCTGCAAGTTTGAAGTTTTATTAGTTTAAAGTTTAGGGTTATTTTAGGAATTTCTGGTTGAAGTCGAATGCTCCCAGATCTTGTATTAGTTTGAATCAAAGTTAAATAGAAAGAAAGCATGCATACTTGAATCTATTGCTCTTTCCTTGTTCATTGTATTTGATAAGTTTATTGTGGAGTATTTCAAGCTTTGGGTCTCTAGTTTTAATGGTGAATATATTCACGTCATAAGTCTGCACTCGGTATTGTCTTTGGTAGAAGTCATCTGCAGTTCAGGCAGAGTTCACTCGGTAATGTCTTTTATCAAGCTCCTCCCTGTAGTGGCTATCGACCTCACTCGGTGCTTTCCTCTACCGAGCTCCACTCTCTAGTGGGTATTGAGTTCACTTGGTAATCACTTTGCTTACCGAGCTCACTTGATATCCTTTGGTTACCGAGTTGTGTGTTTTACTGAGCTCACTTAGTACCCTTTGGCTACCGAGTTGTTTGCCCTTCATTTACCGAGCTCACTCAGTAAAGTCTCCTACCACTCGGTTTCTTAAGTTACCGAGCAAATTTTGGCACACGGTAATAGTTGTTGTTGAGCAAAATTTTAAGGTTTAGGGTTGTTTTTGTGATTGAAATATTTATTATTTCCAACTTGGTATCAGAGCTTTGAGGCCCCACATCCAAAGTGAATTTGAAATAACTGACCTAGATCTCTTGAAATATTTTCTAGGCATAGAAGTAAAACAAATGCATGATGGCATCTTCATCTCTCAAGAAAAGTATGCAGGGAAGATTTTGGAGAGATTCAAACTGCAGAATAGTAAGACAGCCCCCACACCAACAACAATAGGTCTAAAGTTGAGCATAGAAGACAATAGCAAAAGAGTGGATCTAACACTATACAAGAGTATGGTTGGAAGTTTGATGTATTTGACTGCAACTCGACCAGACCTAATGCATGCAGTAAGTCTGATTTCCAAATTTATGGAAACACCAAAGGATTCCCATTGGCAAGCGGGAAAGAGGATCCTAAGGTATGTGAAAGGTACCAAGAGATTTGAAATTTTGTATACTATAGTAAATGATTTCAAGTTGGTGGGGTATACAGATAGTGATTGGGTTGGAAGTATAGATGATAGGAAGAGCACTTCCAGATACATGTTTCATATGGGATTGGGTGCAATTTTATGGGCATCTAAGAAGCAACCTATTGTTGCTCAATCTACAGCAGAGGCTGAATACATAGCAGGAAATGCAGCAGCATGTCAGGCTATTTGGTTAAGGAGGATTTTGATAGATTTGAATGAAAGACAAGAGGATGGAACCACAATTTATTGTGACAACATCTCACTATTGCATTGTCCAAGAATCTAGTTTTCCATGGGAGAAGCAAACATATAGAGATCAGATATCACTTCATCAGAGAGTTGGTGGAGAATGGGGATATTAAGATGAAATTTTGCAAGTTTGAGCAGCAGCTAGAAGACATCTTTACCAAGCCATTAGGCATTGGAACTTTTGTACACCTAAGAGGAAATCTTGGTGTAGTTGATTTGGATCAGTAGTGATCCTTGTTTTTTTGGCTCAAAATAAAGGGGGAGTGTTGGAATATTAATTATGGTTGGTCATTTCTCCCTGGAGCCAAACGCCCACCTACCTCCCTAATGGCTTGCAGAATGATCAAATGAACTTATTGCATGGTAGGTGAAAATTTTTGAATTCAAAAATGAGGGGGAAAACATTTTTGGTAGACGAAAAAAAGGAATGTTCTATTCCATTCAACAAGTAGAAGTAGAAGTTACAGGAAGAGCTTAGAAGTTGCAGAGCAGAGAAAGAAAGAAAAAGGTGATCAGTAGATCAGTTGTTGCAGAGATAGAAGGAATCGTTGTCGTGCTTGTAGTTGCACGTGCTTCTTCCTGTCATTTTTTAAGTTTGTAGTTTATTAGCTTTTGTTGGATACAATTGGTTAATTGAGTGTTGTCTTTGATGTTACACAAATGTAATATCAGTCATCAGACAGAGTCTACCAAGCTCATAAGGTAAGCATAGTAGTTTACAGAGTCTACCGAGCGTTGCTGTATATTACACTATAAAGATAGCTTCTACCGAGCTAACTTGGTTAACGAAGAAAGTTCAGTACTTACCGAGCTCACTCGGTGATCAAAGGAAACTGTGACAGAGTATTTACCAAGCTGGGAAGGTAAGTGAAGAAAAGTTAGTGTTTACCGAGCTGGGAAGGTAAGTGAAGAAAAGTTAGTGTTTACCGGGCTGGGAAGGTAAGCGAAGGAAAGTCAGTGTTTACCGAGTTCACTCGATGTCCAAAGGATTTTTGCACAATTCGCAATGCTTACCAAGCCTCACTTGGTTAACACTAAAGATCATTATGGTACAGTGTTTACTGAGCTGGGTTGGTTAGCGAAGGATTTTTGAAAAGTGTGGAATTAAGGCTAAAATTGATTTATGTGATGAATGTACCTAAATCACGGTATAATTAATAATAATTTTAACTTGTATTTAAGGCCGACTTGATAATTAGAAAGGTATATATGAAGGATCAAGTTGCGAATTCAAGTGTGCATGTGTGGATAAGATGTATGTGCGAATTGTGAAGGTGCAAGCGAATTTTTGAAGGATCAGATATCCTTGTGGAGCTATAAAGCTTTTATGTGATCAGAGAGGATCTAGTGAAGTAGAACAGAGATCTGTATCAGCAAAGATAAGTTGCATTATATTCAGATCATTCATTGTTACTTTCTAACAATTGTAGCTATGATTTCAAATCTCTTAACAGAGTGGATTTAACAGCCTTATTGTAAATCCTCTAACAAGGTAACAATTTAGTTGAATTGTTCTAAAGACCTCTAGCAAGGCCACTCCTAACAGGGTGATTAAATCCTCTAACAGGGTCATACCTAACAGTGTGTTTTGTAACCTTTAACAGGGTTGGCTCCTAATAGGGCTCACTTCAGAAGAGTGAAAAATAGTAACTAGTTACATTGGTGGTTTTTCCCATATTGGGTTTCCACGTTAAATCTGGTGTCTCTAGTGTTCATGATTGCTGAATTGTTTTGGTTATCAGTTCTTAATAATTATTAGTATTTGCTGCATTATCAAGTTTCAGTAATCTGTAACTAAGATCAAGATTTTAGACATCTAAGGGACTGTGAAATGTTTTTGTGATAACTGATTCACCCCCTCCCCCTCTCAGTTACTCCACTCTCATTTCCAACAATTGGTATTAGAGCTTTTTGGTGCTTGCAGGAAAGGATTTCAAGGTTCTAAGCCAAAGATCAAGATGTCTTACAAAAGAGAAATTTCAAAACTTAACAGAGATAACTTCTCAGCATGGCAAGAATTGATAAAACTTCATCTGGCTACTGTTGGTGATACTGGATTGAAATACCTTGAAGAAAAATATGAAGAACCTTCTGGCACATTGTCAGTTAATAATATTTTTGAAAAGAAGACTCACAACAATATGATGATAGACATAGCATCTGCTCTCATCTATGAAGAATTTGATGACATTAAGGACTGCAAAACTGCCTTTGACATGTGGAACAAGCTAAAGGAGATCTATGGAGGGGATGATAATGTGAGAAGAGCAAAAGCATAAAGTCTAAGAGGAAAATTTGATCAAATGAGGATGAGAGAGGATGAAAACATTGCAAAGTATGTTGAAAGAGTTAAAGCATGTGTAAGTGCAATCAGGGCAGCTAGAGGTGACATCAAAGGAGAAATAGTTGTAAGCAAAGTTTTCAGAACCTTGCTTCTCATTTATGCAATCAGAGTCTCTGCAATACAGGAAAGAAGGTGTGAAGCAAATCATAAGATAAATCTTGAGGCCATAGTCGGAAGACTAACTGCATTTGAACTAGATAACTTTGACAACTATGTTCCAGCCTCCAAAAACATTGAATCAGCATTTCAAGCCAAGCTCTCACTCAAAGAGAAAAGCAAAAAGAAGATAGAATCACAGTCAGAAAGTGAAAATGAATCAAGCCAAAGTTCAGACAGTGATCTCGAAGTGATTGAAGCTCTACTAGCCAAGAAATATTCTAGAGGCAGAGGAAAATACAAAGATAAAGTTCCTCTAATCTATTTTTCTTGTGATGAAATTGGTCATATTGCAGCAAGGTGCCCAAACAAGAAAAATAATGATGAAAAGAAAGATCACAAATGGAATGGCAAGAAAGACTTTAAATCATCCAAGAACAAAGGTAAGAAATCATGTTTCATGGCTGAAAATTCTAAGGATTCTGATAGTAGTGAGGATGAAATTGTTTATATTGCTGTTAAAGATGACTCTAATAGTGATGACGAAGATAAAATGGCTCTTATCTCTCATGTAAGTAAGAATGATACATGGATTATAGACAGCGGTTGCTCACATCATATGACTGGTGATAAAACTAAGTTTGGTCAGTTTGAAGACTATGATGGTGGCAGTGTGAGGTTTGGTAATAATGAACCTCATTTCATAAAAGGAAGAGGAAGAATCTATCTATCCAAAGAACTTATATGTAATAATGCCTAGTGGGTTGAAGGTCTCAAACATAATCTGCTAAGTGTTGCACAGTTACTAAATACTGGATTCAAGGTAGAATTCATGCATGGAAAGGCGAGACTGTTGAATGAGCAAGAAAAACTGATAGGATCTGGCACCCAAACTAAAGGTAAGTTGTTCTATCTAGAACTTGGTGAATGCTCATGTTTTATTGCTCAAATTGAAGAGAGTTCGTTATGGCATAAAAAGTTGTGTCATGTCAATTTTGATAATTTGGTAAAAATAAGAAAATTCAAGAAAGTAAGAGGCATTCCTAACATTAAGAAACCTGAGGTTGGTCTATGCAAGAATTGTCAGATTGGTAAAATGGGAAAAACTAGTTTTAAAGGTAAAAACTATCAGTCTGAAGATATATTAGAAATTGTGCATACTGATTTATGTGGACCCATTGGAATAGAAAGCTATACTGGAGAAAATTTTTTCATTCTTTTTGTTGATGACTATTCAAGAATGATGACTGTCATGTATCTAAGGAATAAATCAGAAGCATTTGAGAGATTCAAATGGTATTTGGCAAGAGTTGAAAAAGAAACAGAGAAAAGGCTGAAATGTTTAAGGTCAGACAGAGGTGGTGAATTCATATCACATGAATTCAATAACTTCTGCATTGAAAGAGGTATTAAAAGACAAGTTTCAACACTAGAAACTCCAGAACAAAATGGAATAGCTGAAAGAAGAAACGGATCCATTATGGATTGTGCAAGAACCCTGATGATAGAAAAAAACATTGCTATCAAATACTGGAAGGAAGCTATCAGCACTGCAGTTCATACCTTAAATCGAGTACAGTTGAAGAAGGACTCATTCAAGACTCCCTATGAATTATGATATGGCTACAAACCCAATGTAAGTTATCTGAAAGTATTTGGAAGAAAATGTTATATTTTGAAAGAATCTAGAAAAGGAAAATTTGATGTAAAAGGTGATGAAGGAATATTTTTGGATTATTCTTGCAAAAGCAAAGCATATAGATGTTTAAATCTATCCACTCACAAAGTCATAGAAAGTGCACATGTGAAAGTTGATGAGTTTGTAGACAAATCAGAAGAAGAAAGCAAAAAGATACCTGAAGACTACAAGAGATTTGTTTACATTGAACCTGATACTATACCAAGTATACCATTCACTCAAGAATCCTCAACTCCAGAGTCTTCAGTAACTGAGTTGCAAATAGTTCAAACCAAGCCACAACAACATTCAAACACTACTGAGCAAGTGTCTACCGAGTCTGAAGCAACTAAGCCAGAACAACCTGAATATGAAATTGAAGCACAAGCAGATATCAATGAAACTCATTCAAGAGGTAAAGAACCTATATTAGCTAAATATGTCAGAAGACATCATACAATAGATCAGATCATTGGAGACAAATATGAAGGAACTCTGACAAGAAGTAAGTTGAAAAATACTTGTTTACTTGCTGATTTTGAACCTAGAAGTATTAAAGACGCATTGGCAAATGATAGTTGGATTGAGGCAATGAATGAGGAAATAGAACAGATAGAGAAGAACAAGACATGGACTCTTGTACCCAGGCCTAAAGATAAGAATATAATAGGAACCAAGTGGGTATTCAGAAACAAGTTGACTGAAGATGGTAAGGTATCCAGAAACAAAGCTAGATTGGTATGCAAAGGATACTCTCAAGAAGAAGGCATAGATTATGGGGAAACTTTTGCTCCTGTTGCAAGATTGGAAGGAGTTCGAACCTTACTTGCATATGCTACTCACAAAGGATTCAAAGTTTTTTAGATGGATGTCAAGTCAACATTCCTCAATGGAATACTGGATGAAGAGGTTTACATTGAACAACCTGAAGGTTTTGTTGATCTAGATAAAAGGAACATGGTCTGCAAATTACACAAGGCACTGTATGGTTTGAAACAAGCCCCTAGAGCATGGTATGAAAGATTGCATAACTATCTTATTCAGATTGGTTTTCAAAGAACTAATGATAATAGTAGCTTGTATATAAAGGAAGGACCAGATAATAAGATTGTCTTGGCAAAAATATTTGTAGATGATACTGTTTTCACAAGGAATGATGATCTTTGCAAAGAATTTTCAGAACAAATGAACAAAGAATTTGAAATGTCTATGTTTGGTGAAATAAAATTCTTTGTTGGTCTTCAAATTCAACAAAATAAGAATGGCATCTTCATTACTCAATCAAAATACATTAAGGAGATATTGAAAAAGTTTGGTATGGAGGACTGCAAACCTGTTGGAACTCCTATGTGTACTGGATTGAAACTTACCAAAGATGATGAATCCAAAGAAGTAGACCAAACATTATATAGATCTATGATTGGAAAGTTGCAGTATGTAGTTCATACCAGGCCAGATATTGCTCTTGTAGTTGGTATTGTTGCAAGATTTTCAGCAAAATCAAGAGAAAATCACCTGATGGAAATTAAAAGAATAATAAGATATTTGAAAGGAACTGAAGATTATGGACTATGGTACAAATTTGGAGGTAATTTGGATCTGAAATTTTTTACTGATGCTGATTGGACAGGGAATCTTGATGACAGAAAAAGCACAAGTGGAGGAGCATTCTTTCTTGGAAAGAGATTGGTTTCTTGGACAAGCAAAAAGCAGAATTGTACATCCCAATCTACAGCAGAGGCAAAGGATGTTGCTACAGCAGTAAACTGTTCCAACATTGTTTGGTTTAAGTAGTTATTACAGGGAATGAAGATGGAAATCAAAGAACTAGTTGTTATGTTCTGTGACAATACTAGTGCAATCAATATATCTAAGAATCCAGTGATGCATTCCAAAACCAAGCACATAGCAATAAAATATCATTTTGTCAGAGAATTGGTGCAGGACAAGGAGATCAGACTTGAATATGTGCATACAAAGGAAAAAATTGCTGACATATTCACAAAGCCATTACCTAAGGATACATTCTTGTATCTCAGAGGTAAGTTAGGGGTCACTCCCCTATCTAAAGTTCACTAAAATAAAGTTTTAAGTGATGCATCAACCTATGACAAGTTGAAAATCTATCAAGTTGATGCAGCAGAGTATTGAAGTCATTGCATATGAATCTGTACATAAGGTACATTGTAATCCAGTTGAGAGTACTTTTGGCATACGAGAAGAGCTTTTACTGTGTTGTATTGTCTTTGGCATGTGTTGTCAAAGAGGGAGAGTAAAACTGTAATATCTATTCTGAAATTTGTAAGCATTTGTAAAGGGAGAATAAAACTATCATATCTTTCTGTTATACAATTCCTTCACAGAGGGAGATTACTAAAAGAGGGAGAAGTTTCTATCTAAGAGGGAGAAGTATTATGTTGACATATTGTGCTGCACTATAAGAGAAAGACTTGTTTTCAAATTTCATTTTGCTATGACATGTTGTGTTGCCATCAATGCCAAAGAGGGAGATTGTTGGATACAATTGGTTAATTGAGTGTTGTCTTTGATATTACACAAATGTCATATCAGTCATCAGACAGAGTCTACCAAGCTCATAAGGTAAGCATAGTAGTTTACAGAGTCTACCAAGCATTGCTGTATATTACACTGTAAAGATAGCTTCTACCGAGCTAACTTGGTTAACGAAGGAAGTTCAGTACTTACCGAGCTCACTCAGTGATCGAAGGAAACTGTGACAAAGTATTTACCGAGCTAGGAAGGTAAGCAAAGAAAAGTTAGTGTTTACCGAGATGGGAAGGTAAGCGAAGAAAAGTTAGTGTTTACCGGGCTGGGAAGGTAAGCGAAGGAAAGTCAGTGTTTACTGAGTTCACTCGATGTCCAAAGGATTTTTGCACAATTCGCAATGCTTACCAAGCCTCACTTGGTTAACACTAAAGATCATTATGGTACAGTGTTTACCGAGCTGGGTTGGTTAGCGAAGGATTTTTGAAAAGTGTAGAATTAAGGCTAAAATTGATTTATGTGATGAATGTAGCCGACTCACGGTATAATTATTAATAATTTTAACTTGTATTTAAGGCCGACTTGATAATCAGAAAGGTATATATGAAGGATCAAGTTGCGAATTCAAATGTGCATGTGTGGATAAGATGTATGTGCGAATTGTGAAGGTGCAAGCAAATTTTTGAAGGATCAGATATCCTTGTTGAGCTACAAAGCTTTTATGTGATCAGAGAGGATCTAGTGAAGCAGAACAGAGATCTGTATTAGCAAAGATAAGTTGCATTATATTCAGATCATTCATTGTTACTTTCTAACAATTGTAGCCTTGATTTCAAATCTCTTAACAGAGTGGGTTTAACAGCCTTATTGTAAATCCTCTAACAAGGTAATAGTTCAGTTGAATTGTTCTAAAGACCTCTAGCAAGGCCACTCTTAACAAGGTGATTAAATCCTCTAACAGGGTCACACCTAACAGTGTGTTTTGTAACCTTTAATAGGGTTGGCTCTTAACAAGGCTCACTTCAGAAGAGTGAAAAATAGTAACTAGTTACATTGGTGGTTTTTCCCATATTGGGTTTCCATGTTAAATCTAGTGTCTCTAGTGTTCATGATTGCTGAATTGTTTTGGTTATTAGTTCTTAATAATTATTAGTATTTGCTGCATTTTCAAGTTTCAGTAATCTGTAACTAAGATCAAGATTTTAGACATCTAAGGGACTGTGAAATATTTTTGTGGTAACTGATTCACCCCCTCCCCCTCTCAGTTACTCCATTCTCATTTCCAACAGTTTCAACCTGTTGAAGCAGTGATTGCTCCAGATGTTATTGTATGTAGCCATTAGAGCTGCAAGTTTGAAGTTTTATAAGTTTAAAGTTTAGGGTTTTTTGGTTGAAGCCAAATGCTCCTAGATCTTGTATTAGTTTGAATCAAAGTTAAATAGAAAGCAAGCAAGCATACTTGAATCTATTGCTCTTTCTTTGTTCATTGCATTTGATAAGTTTATTGTTGATTATTTCAGGCTTTGGGTCTCTAGTTTTAATGGTGAACATATTCACGTGATAAGTCTGCACTCGGTATTGTGTTTGGTAGAAGTCATCTATAGTTCAGGCAGAGTTCACTCAGTAACATCTTTTACTGAGCTCCTTCTTGTAGTGGCTATCGACCTCACTCGGTGCTTTCCTCTACCGAGCTCCACTCTCTAGTGTCTACCGAGTTCACTTGGTAATCGCTTTTCCTACCGAGCTCACTCGATATCCTTTGGTTACCAAGTTGTGTGTTTTACCGAGCTCACTTGGTATCCTTTGGCTACTAAGTTGTTTTCCCTTCATTTACCGAGCTCACTTGGTAAACTCTCCTACCACTCGATTTCTTAAGTTACCGAGCAAATTTTGGCACTCGGAAATAGTTGTTGCCAAGCAGATTTTTTAGGTTTAGGGTTGTTTTTGTGATTGAAATATTTATTATTTCCAACTGTTAGTTCATGAATATACCCATTTTCTTTCTCTATAAAGAGTTGTTTGAGTTAACCTCATTGTCATCTGTACAAGTTTGTGCTAGATTTCAAAAGTAGATCAATGCCAGTGTTAGATCAAGGTCTAGTTTTTGATGGTTAGAATTGTAGATGTTTTGTGTCTCTTCTTTGAGGTCATCGAGATCTTGTTAGATGCTTCTTAGTATCAATATGATGGGCTGATGAAATCTAGAAGGTCTGTATTACCATCAATTAGATCACTGAATCTATTTGAGTGTTCAAATCCTATAGAGAAACAAACTACGCACTCAGGGATCTTCTAAAAAATATCTTCTGAGTAGATATGACCGAGTTGTAGAGATGGTCCAAGTAGGTATTGTTGGAATGTGTAATTTCCCCTCGAATGAAATACTAGAATAGGGTTAGGTAAAATTAATATTTAGTTCTATAAAGCTCAAGAAGTCATTTATGTGTAGATAGCTCTAGAAAAGTTTATTTGTCTTATTTTGTTTAATTTAGATGTTTTCAAAAAAAATCAAAGGCCTCTATAAAACAGGCACAATTTAATGCTTTTTTTATCATCAAGCAATGAAATGATTCTATATGTTGTGAAAAAGATAGTTGTTTTGAAGAAGACCACATAGGAAGTGTTGAGCAGTTGTTTGAAGGTGGCAAGTCAGAAAGAAAGCACATTATTGAGAACAATATAATTAGTAGAAAGGAGACTTTTCATCATGATTATGAAGGAATCGAAGTGTTTGTAAAACATAGAAGAAAGGATAGAGGAAAGAACAAAAGGTATGGTGTGAATTCTTATAATTATTTAATGATATTTGATAAATTCTTCCATAGCCATTAAAAGATCATTATGAAAAAAAAAAAAAAAATTTAGAATTTTCTAAAAGAAAGAGTAAGGTGTGTTAAATTGTTGATTTCAATGGAAAAAGCTAGTAGAGCTTAAAAAGAGAAGACGAATAAGTTAGAAGAAGAATTAGTGATGGTGAAGAAGAAAATGCAAGATTATTGCATCAAAAAGATATTTTGCAAAAATAATTGCCAAAAATAAGAAATGAAATGGGAGAAGAAAAGTGTAAATTTTTAAATAAAATAAGTGTTTATATAGAGGCAATTAAAGAGATGAAAAATAGGTTAAAATTTGTGGAAGAAGTATATAATTGGTAGGTGAAGAAAACATAAAATATTAGAAAGCAAAATAAAGAATTAGAAGAAAAGTTAAATTTGTTTGATGATGCTGAGGAAAAAAAAAAGTTTTAGAAGAAAATGTGAAGAAATTGGAAGAGGAAATTAGTATGTTAAAGAAGGATTTGACTACTTTGAAACAAGAGAAAGAATGTTTGAATGTGAAACCATTTGTATGTGATTTATCATGTGACACAAATGATTTGAATGATTATGCAATTGAGAAATGCGATTTTGTTGAAGTTGAAAGTGTTTGTGATGAAAAGTGTAAGAAAGAAAATGGCAAGAAGTTTGGAAATTTTGTTTGTTATGATAATAATAGTGTTGGTTTAAAGCTTATGAAAAGAATGGATTTTAGAGGTAAATGTTTAGGTAAAAATGAATAGGGAATAAAGAATCTAATTGAGCCAATAGTTAGGCCAAAATATGAAGGTCTTGGATATGCTACAGACAATGAAAAGATGAATAAAGGTTCAAAGAATTAAATGAAGGAATAAAGATTGTGCAATATTCACACTGTAATAGGAAAGGGCATACAAATGATAGATGTTGGGACTTAAATCCTTGTAATATTTGTGGCTTGAAAAATCAGTGTGATAAGACATCTTGGAATAGAGAGTGTAATAAAGATTTTATGGTAGGTCACATCAAAATGGATTGTAGATGGAGCTATGGACCAAATTGGCATAAAATTGAAGGAATGATCAAAGGTTTGTTTAGGTACAAATATTCAAGTGTAAGAACAAATGCAGCAGCATTGGGAAACATATTGGAGAAAGACATCAAAGAGCAAAAGGTTTCAATGTCTACAGGTGTGGATGTGGACATGAAAAATACACAAATAAAAATAAATAATAATCATGGCACATTGGAATTCATATGCGAAAATATTTGAGGTTGAAATTAGGGGGGAGTGTTGGAATGTGTAATTTCCCCCTCAAATGAAATGCTAGAGGATTCTAGAAACTTTAGTTGGCTTACCAAATAGGGTTAGGCAAAATTAATATTTGGTTCTATAAAGTTATAGAAGTCATTTATGTGTAGATAGCTCTAGAAAAGTCTATTTGTCCAATGTTGGTTAATTTAGATGTTTCTGGAAACAATCAAAGACCTCTATTAATGAGGCACAATGTAATAGCTTTTGATTATTAGGCAATCAAATGATTCTATAATTTCTATAAGTGCTTGTAGTGTGTATTTTGTATTTAATTATCATTGTGGATCCAATCCATTCAGCTCCATTAGGTATCTCGATTCATTTAGATATGATTTATTAAACTATATTGAGTGATTAAGTAGGATTTTCCATTCATTGATATAGCATTTGAATAAATGTATTAAATGATTATTGTTCAGATATATGGATATTAACTGATTCCTAAGATAGTGTTATCAGTGATAGACTAATTTTCACATACAAAACTCCCATCTTTGGCCAATTACACTCCACCTACTGCAAAATAGCTGCATGAATTCTTACTAGTATCAGGAGTTAAAATTCATGTGATTGAAATATATATATGTTGACTTCAAATAAAGAACATTAACTATCACTAGATCACTCTTGTATGATATATATTGGAGTTAGAAGTGAATGGAAATTTTGTTGAAATTTGAATGTGTAGTAAGAATGTGGTTGAAATTTAGTCAGAATACATCCTTACAACAAGTAGATCTATTGTTCATTGTATGACTCAACTTATTGCATAGTTTGGGAACATCTATTAGAAAGAACTCTGTGTTATATGACATTGTGAAGTGCATGCATTGAGATCTATTATAAAATCTATGGGCTATGCCTCTAAAATGTATTAACATTGAGTACTTTAATAGTAAAAAATTATGATAATGTCTATGATAGGGTATCATGATCAAATCTAGATTTATGTTACAATGTATATTGAAATTTATGATTCATTGTGATTTGGAATGAATGCATTAGGAAAAATTTTGTAGTTTGTGCTTGTCCTTTTTCGAATGACTATGTGAAGATAGAATTTGGATAGATTATAAACCTATGCTGCTCCTTGAGTTAAGGTGAATCATCATATGTTCGTACAAACATGTCTTAAAAATTTCTATGTGTGGATAACACATTAAAATTTGTTAAACATCTAAGATTACTATTTTCATAAAATATATGGTTAAGTTGAATGTAGTTTAGTGCATTAATTGTGTTAATATGGAAATATGATATGATTTTATGTTGTCTTGAGTGTTCTTGTCTTACTCCTTTATGGGATGGGTGTAATGTGGCAAAAAAGGAGGGGTAGAGATCAATACATTACATATTGTTTCTCTCTACCCATTAGATTCTGATAGGATGGATTTGCTTCTTCTTTCAGTTAATCCTAAAAAATTAAGTGCTTGGCCAAGCCATTTATCTATTGCATTTATGTATGTTGTTTCTGACATGAAGTATACAAGTGTAACTATGCTTATTTTTTAATCTCGCATATGACTAGATAGGGTTTAATTAAAAGAAATGTACATTTGGGTAGATATGTTACAGTTTTTTTTTCATTGCATATGAGTAGATGTATAGTTTTCTTTTCTTTGCCCTACTACATTCTGTGATTAGGCTACTAAGCATATAGTTGTATGAAGTATGTTTCATGGCTGCACTAGATCTATCTGGTCCATCTTGTTTAGAAAGCTAGGCTTTGGATGCTCGGGTTGCAACATTCTTTGTGTTAGGAAGAATCCTGGGGAAAGAAACACTCTGTAGTTGGCATGGTAAAAGCACCTAGGCCACATTCTCATCACAGATAGCAAATGGATAATATCCGATGGCTTTGGAGACTGGATCACAAAGATGGACATGTGCCAAGATTTTATATATATCTCTTCTTATTGGATTGTACAATCATCTTTGGATGATCATCTTGATGTAATTATATAATGGGTATGTATCTTAATGATCTCATTTTAATTGCTTAATGAGCAGTTTTTATAGGTGCATGAAATGTAGATCAACAACATTGATAATGGAATTGTGTACTTTGGTATGATTAACAATTTTTTTAATATTGATTATGTTTAATGCAAATGGAATTTGACTTTTCATCTAGAGTTTTCTTATCTCTTCTATTTTTTTAGAATTTGCATGATGTGGTATATGCCGACTCAAATATGGTTCTTACTCAAATTCTTTTTTCTTAATCTTTTATTTTTGCATCTTTCTTGAATAAAATTTCTTGTTATTTCTTTTATTGTATTCTTTCTTACATTAATCCTAAGAATTATATCACTTTTGGTTTGTGCTCTCTACAAAATCTGATTTTAGATCATAGAGTATGATTATAAGTGTCAATATAAAAGAATTCATACAATCAACTATATAGACAACAACAAACATCATTATAAACTGTAGAAAAACAAATTTGACAAAAAAAACTCTCTATTTTTTTTTTACTTTCATCTATTTCTATAAATTAAATAGTTCATATTTTTCCTAATACATTACTCAAATTCGAAAATGATTTTTATAGTCTATGAATTTGGTGAAACTGCCCCTAGATCAAAATGTGAGATAATTTCAGACCATGCTACGAGATCAATCAGTTTCTTAATTCAACAAGCACTCTATAGATGATAAAAAAAGCCATCACGTAGACTAATTGATATACAGTTTCACAAAATTATAATTGTTTGCAAATTAACAATGGTGTGCTCTATACGTACCATAGGTCCTTGACCACAGTGTGTGCTTGTGTAGACCCCTCCCTTGTAAAATGCAATTTCTTGAACAGCTTGGATTGCCACACTAACAGGACGAACTACACCTACAACCTGTTTAAGTTCTTCTTCATCTCCCTGTAAATAGTCACACATTCCATTAATTGACTTATATCCTAAGTTTCATTTTTCATTTGGATAAAATTTCATATGAATTTTTGGTAGCAAATGATTCAAGAATATAAGTTTTGGTTGTGATAATGAGAATCTACGCTGATGATAATGCAAAATCACCTCAGTAATGTTCATAGAATCTGAAACCTTTGCACCAACACTTTTTACATCATATTTATAGACGCCATCTTCACCGTGTAAGGGTAAGCCTCTCCAGCATCTAGCCCACCAATGTAATGACTGCCCCTGCAAAACAAATGCCACATCAACAATCTCCGTAATATGCAGAAAAATCAATGAGAGTCAAAGTCTTTTGAATATTCACTAGTCAACATTAGTCGATTAACTATCATTAACTTTACATATATGCTCAAATTTAAAAGAAACTATAAATTCATTACCAGATTACTAATACCAGATACCAGATACCAGCTGGTAAACCATGACGACCAAGTTGAAAAGAGCTCCAAAACTTGTCTAAGAATACAAGGTGAGAATATTGTAGGAGTGCTTTTCCACCCTACCACGAAGCTGTTAAGCTTCCTCAGAATCTTTCTTGACATGAAAGATACCCAACCCGGCAACGAGATAGTCTAAACAAGTAAAACTTAGAGGAGTAATGGAATTCGTGTTGTTAAAATAAAATTCATGGTCTAATTACCATTCACTAAGACGTGGATATCTACATTAGTGCATGAAAGAAAATCAATAACATTTCTTAATCAACATGTACAGATCTATTTTCTATCACATTTGTATTTCCCCTATGCATTATCTACATATATGCATCAGTTCAAAGTAATGTAACACTTCATGCATTTATTTTAATCTATGTCATTAAGTACAGTGTTAGTTTTAACAAGTTATTAAAATACAAATGACAAGGAGATGTTATCAAAATTCCTCATGCTTCTCATAATATTCTTGAGAAATAAATAACAAGGATTCATATCCTTCTTTCCTAGTTTATCAGATGGAAGCATACTTTCAATTTCTATATCATTAGGAACTTTCATCCATTTTGAACAACTTTATTTCCAAGTAAAAACATATGCAGTGTTAGGAAAACATTTGTTTATTTTTATGGAATGCCATATCTAGAGTTTGAATTATATTAACATTTTTTTTCATCTACTAGCAAGAATACTTTCTTCAAATAAAATAATACATAGCTATGACATTCCTACTCACTTCCTCTATGTCTGAGTTGCCTTTAGACATCACTAACTTCAATAATAATTGTTCTCTACTGTTCATGCATAGCCAGCTCATTGACACATCCAACAAGTAATAATAAATAAATGTGTGTGATGAAGTTCACCGTCTAGGAAATGAAACATAAGGAGTTTTTCTATAAAAAAATATTTTAAACTGTTATAAAGAGGGACAGTAGCTACAACTTATTGAACACAACATTGGAGATCAAATCCAACATTTACCATGCTTCAATGCTAAATTTAGATTTTTATATTTGATTGATACCAAGTTAATGGTGATCCTCTCTTTCAAGAATAGAATAGTTGAGGAGATTGTTTCAATAGAATAATTCCACTCATCAGCAACAAGAAATCTAACTTCATATGAATAAAAGACCTGCTTCTAGGCATCAAATGAGACAGCCAATAAAGAGAGAATGGTCACAGTATTTTGGATAAATACACAATACTAGGATAATCCTATTTATACTCTTTGAGCTAGATGACCCATATCCTATAATTAGATAATTGGCGAAAGGGGAAGAAAAGGAACATTCATGCTATAGTATAGAATCTTCACCGTTTCCCTAATGTATTTCTGTTCAATTAAACATTTATAACAAGTATTGTGGATTAATAGGCCACACAATCAATTCATGTACTAGACTGAACTATAAGTTACATTCACACTGCAAAGTTTGGCATTTATAAAGAAATGATTTCTAACTCTATAAAATGATATCCAATCCATTAATCATACGGCAAAAGATCATCAAGAATGGTATTGAGTTGTTTAATGATAATGGTTGGAATAATGGTAATGTTCTATGTTCTTAATCAAAACCATAAATTCAGTCATCCCCATAGCCAGAAAACAAAGACACTATCATTTATCTAGTATTGGAAAATATGCATTTCATCATTTTGCAAAGGAAAGTTAGAAATTTTAACAAAAAGATTGGAATCTGGTAATACTTTGTGGTTGTCAATATCTCCTCCTGTAACATTGCCCGTGGAAGAAAGATCAAGTGTGTCACCCATTGCAGAAATCCTCAGGATCTTTGGAGCCAAACTCCATTGGAGATGTAACCAAGAAAACACCTTGTTAGTCCGAAATGGGTGAATCAAAGCTGCCTTCCACTCGCAGATCTGCGTTGAAGAGCTTAAGCCTTTCATGGGCACTAGGAAGTTGATGTAGATAGTTTATATCATCATTCCCAGATGCTGGAAGAATAGTTGCATGGACAGAAAAGCCTCTGTTGAGAAGAAAGTTAATGAGCAATGAGTTATAGAAACCATCTCCACCCACTACGCAAAACTTTTCTTGCATTGTTGATCTCCTACCGTATGGCCTATATTTCAATTGTGCACCCATATATCCATATATGGAATACCAACCAAATCTTTAATCTTTTCTGGCCTTCTCTCATTAGTTCTTGTTTATTACCAGAGAGAGAGATTCTCGCAAGTGGGATATCATCTCGGTTATGTAGGTTATAACGATTTGGTGGTTATTTTCTTATAACAACTTTTAATCACACAATTAATTTAATGGCTTTTCCCAAGTGGCAATCCAGTACCGATTTATTCGGTATGTTAAGGAGTGGGTCGTGACATCCTTCCCCTCTTAGAGAATGCATCGTCCCAATGCAAAATATGAAGAGAAGAATCATATGCACTCACATATACAAGGAAATGAATCTACAAGAGCTAGATCTAATTTCCATTTACACAATAAAACATGCATTTGCATTTAGTTTTGCATATATATATATATATAGATTTTCAACTACTGGAATAAAATCTAATTTTCTTTTTCTTTTATAAAAGCTACATTTCATTAACAAATTAACTTTCATGAATATATCTCCTCAAAGAGAATATTAACACATCGTTGAAGTAATAACTAAAGAGATAGTAACACATATTTGTAGAAGCACATGTATTAGTAATCATTTCAAGATCATTCACATATGAGTGTGTGAATTCCATTACCATTCTATAGTTTTACAAGGTTAGACTACCTCTCTCCGACAATATTCTCTTTTTCTAATGATGTGTCATTCCCTCTGTTTCATTATAGGAACAACACCCAATGTCAGTCCATCATATATTATGAATCAAATTGATTTTCTAATGAAATATAAAATCATATACTTCCTTAGCTCAAGAAGTCTCAAAATTTATAACATATTGACTTAAAATCACATGATATCAAACATACCTGTGCACTTACCATACCCTAGTATCACTTGTGGATTTTTCCTTGCTAGTAGATACTTCTTATCCACATCCTGCCCTACTAATTAGTATCTCAAAGAGATCAACTTAAATATTAGTAGTCAAAAATTTTGTTCAACTTTATGATTTCTTAACTCATCTTTTAATCACATTTTGATCATGAGTAAGATGTGTACCATATGTACTATACCTACCATCTAACATGTGGTGTTCACCAAATGAGTATTCATCCACATCAATATGTCAATGAAACATAATCAAATAATGTAATCACGATACATCTAATGCATCATCAAAGAATCAAGTAATGTAACCATGTTACATCAAATTCAATATCATTTAAATCATCATGAATAAAAAACATTCATACATAAATCATCAATGTACTTCCTCAACAGTGATCATCATAATGCTTACATAGTCTTAGCAAAATTTTACATCTAAAAGTACTTACATCATAATACCTCAGTTGGCTCAAATTATATATATATCAAATCCTACAATAGGAAGATCAATGATAGAAAATCCAGACAATCAATTGTGTCAAGCAATATTGACCCAAAGTTAATATCTATAAAATAGTAAAACCAAATTCCAACACACATGTTGACTAAGGGTTTAAGTTGAATGTGTAATAGCTAAGTCTATTACTATGTTTATGTCGAACAATATATCAACTAAAATTCCAAAATGCAATACGACCAAGTTGGTGATCATTATTCATTGACCAAATTGACTAAATAAAAAGGAGTCAACAACTTTCTATAAAGACCATATTTTCATACACTTGCCACATAGGCCAAAAAGTCAAATCATGTTAGTCAAAAGTTGTCTATAATTAGTTGAGTGAACAAGTAGATACAATATCTTCCAATTAAGTTTGCAATTTCATTCTACTTTCCAACATACATGTCGAAATGATAGGTGTAAATAAAATTACATTTCATAACCAATTATCGACCAAATTGTCGAACACAACATATCGTCGCATGACTATGCCATAAATGAAAATGTTAGAAGAAGTTGACCTACATGTTCCACTTTATTCTATCATATGTAAAATTATGTCCTACTAAGTAAATGCCACATTATCATTTGTAAAAATCACATAAATAAGAAAACTACAGCTTGATTAGTTAACATTTTGTTTCACTACGATGATCAAGGATTAACAATAATTATCCATTTACAAATGTAACATGTGACATTATCCAAGGAATCCATCCATCAAATACATGATTTACTAAATATACAAAGTATAATGTAAAGCATCATACCTCAATGGGCATCATAGAAAATGTTGACCTATACATCAAACATAGAACAATAAGCACATCATGAAGGCGGAGTGTCATCTATCATATGTTCAGCACCATTAAGTATATCATCTAGGTATACTCGTCAATCACCTGCAAGGACTAGTAATCCAATTTTTATCAAGTGAGTGACCTTAGGCCCTCATGCCCATTTTGTCACCATAGCAAAGAACTAGCTAGACTAACTTTGCCACATAAACTTCAACCGAAAAATGCAGAAGAACTATTCACAAAAGTGGAAAAGACTCACTATTCATTACAAAAGATAAATAATGCATCATTAAAATTGATCATCATAAATCCTTTACATATATTCATGTCGTGACATACATCATTTCTGTTTAGATCTTCCAGCTTACAGCTTTACAACAGTTACATAAAAATTTCAATTTGTTGATCGACATAATAGTTACAAGTTACCCTTTTTGAAAGAGCTTCAAATTACAGCTGAATTTTAATGAGTTACAATGTTATAAATAAGTACATCTCAAATGACGAGCTGGGCAATCAAACTAAGATGACTTTCTAAAAAAAATAAGTACATCTCAAATGACGAGCTAGGCAATCAAACTGAGATGACTTCCCAAATAAATAAGTACATCTCAAATGACGAGCTGGGCAATCAAATTGAGATGACTTCCCAAATAAATAAGAACATCTCAAATGATGAGCTAGGCAATCAAACTGAGATGACTGTTCAATGACCTCTCCAGTGGTTCTAGTCTCCAAAAGATGTAGGACGTCTCCCACCCGCTTCCCGAGATGGAAGTGTGGCCCAGGCGCTTTAACCTCGCCAACCATGGAGTGAAGTACTTTCCTTGAATTTATTCCTAACTCAAAGAATTCCCCAACCCTGACAGGAGAAGCCTAACTTCCCATAACAAGATGGATCGGATGGATCTGGTGCGACTGTGTAACATTTCTACATTGCAACCATGTGCCTAGTAGTCTAAACACAGAATGTAGCTGGGAAATAAATAACTACATATCTAAACATATGTAGTAAAAGAAAAGAATTCCAAATAGGTATAACCATGTGTCACATATACAATATTTGGAAAAATTAAAATGGCTTGGCCAAGCACTTTCAAAATCCAGAATTACCTGTAGAAGAAACAAGAACAGACATGTATCCATTCTACAGAACTGGTAGATAGGGAAACTAAACATGAAGATATCCACCTATCTGTCCCATAATTGCTACATTACACCCTTCCATGAAGGAAAATACACAACATCTAACCTTCCCTGCTTGTCCACATTCAGTAAATAGACTGGAAGGTGAGTTTTCCAAAATAATAATAAAAAATAACATAAGATAAATGCTAAAGGAAGAATGGCATGTTCTTCACAATCTACTCCCTTGCAATCCTATGAATGCTCCACAATGAACATCGTAGATGAAATCACTTCCAAATCACAAGACTAGCAACATCAAAAATACGCGCACACAACCTAGCCACCTCAAGATCAAAGAAATTTTAAACAAGATTCATAATATTTAAGTAAAAGTCCAAAAAGGAGATACAAACCAAAATAAAAGTGAATGGGAGTCAAGTAAATAGCTCACATAAGAAATTGGTGGCTTGGTGGTCACAAGGAACATAAAATCTCAAGCTAGTCCTTCATTACATCCATGTTCATGAAATCGAACATAATAAAATGAAAACTCAATTCACTTAAAGCACAATGACTCTCATTAGTCACTAAGAGGGAGTAGATGTTTAACAACACTTTGCATCCAAGGGTCGCTAAGAACATAACCAAACTTCTCATGCATCACATGAAATTTATCTTGTTAGTCACATATTTCTAAATGCATAATGGAAGATGCAATAGTTGCAAATAAAATCCATGTTCTTCCTTCTTAGCATATTAGGTTACTCAATCAACCTCATGAATTTGGCATAATAGAGAAAATAAATTCTTCCACCACATTTGCATCCCATATCATTTACATAAATAAAAGACATTTTTCATTGCTATCAGAAGTCAAATCCTCATTTGGTAGGCTGTCATAACCTAATGCAAAAAAAGCAACCATCCTTGAAAACCTCAATAGTTAAATTTTAATACGCAATGCACATATTATACCATCACATGGTTTAAATTAAATATAATCATGAGCTATGCAATTTACCAGTCATTTCATATAACTTTCCATAACAATCATAATGGAGAGACGCAACATGCAACCCATCTCATCAACTCATATAACATAGAGTAAACAAGTTTGACTTACAGTTCTATGTCTAGCATAGTGAACTCAAGGCCCAAGTGTGGAACCAAGAGCTCTGATATCATTATGTAATGACTACCCCTGCAAAACAAATGCCACATCAGCAATCTCCGTAATATGCGGAAAAATCAACGAGAGTTAAAGTCTTTTGAATATTGACTAGTCAACATTAGTCGATTAACTATCATTAACTTTACATATATGCTCAAATTTAAAAGAAACTATAAATTCGTTACCAGATTACTAATACCAGATACTAGATACCAGGTGGTAAACCATGATGACCAAGTTGAAAAGAGCTCCAAAACCTGTCTAAGAATACAAGGCAAGAATATTGTAGGAGTGCTTTTCCACCCTACCACCAAGCTGTTAAGCTTCCCTAGAATCTTTCCTGACATGAAAGATACCCAGCCCGGCAACGAGATACTCTAAATAAGTAAAACTTAGAGGAGTAATGGAATTTGTGTTGTTAAAATAAAATTCATGGTCTAATTACCATTCACTAACACATGGATATCTACATTAGCGTATGAAAGAAAATCAATAACATTTCTTAATCAACATGTACAGATCTGTTTTCTATCACATTTGTATTTCCCCTATGCATTATCTACATATATGCATCAGTTCAAAGTAATGTAACACTTCATGCATTTATTTTAATCTATGTCATTAAGTACAGTGTTAGTTTTAACAAGTTATTAAAATACAAATGACAAGGAGATGTTATCAAAATTCCTCATGCTTCTCATAATATTCTTGAGAAATAAATAACAAGGATTCATATCCTTCTTTCCTGGTTTATCAGATGGAAGCATACTTTCAATTTCTATATCATTAGGAACTTTCATCCATTTTGAACAACTTTATTTCCAAGTAAAAACATATGCAGTGTTAGGAAAATATTTGTTTATTTTTATGGAACGCCATATCCAGAGTTTGAATTATATTAACATTTGTTTTCATCTACTAGCAAGAATACTTTCTTCAAATAAAATAATACATAGCTATGACATTCCTACTCACTTCCTCTATGTCTGAGTTGCCTTTAGACATCACTAACTTCAATAATAATTGTTCTCTACTGTTCATGCATAGCCAACTCATTGACACATCCAACAAGTAATAATAAATAAATGTGTGTGATGAAGTTCACCATCTAGGAAATGAAACATAAGGAGTTTTTCTATAAAAAAATATTTTAAACTGTTATAAAGAGGGACAGTAGCTGCAACTTATTGAACACAACATTGGAGATCAAATCCAACATTTACCATGCTTCAATGCTAAATTTAGATTTTTATATTTGATTGATACCAAGTTAATGGTGATCCTCTCTTTCAAGAATAGAATAGTTGAGGAGATTGTTTCAATAGAATAATTCCACTCATCAGCAACAAGAAATCTGACTTCATATGAATAAAAGACTTTCTTCTAGGCATCAAATGAGACAACCAATAAAGAGAGAATGGTCACAGTATTTTGGATAAACACACAATACTAGGATAATCCTATTTATACTCTTTGAGCTAGATGACCCATATCCTATTCATAGACAATCGGTGAAAGGGGAAGAAAAGGAACATTCATGTTATAGTATAGAATCTTCACCGTTTCCCTAATGTATTTCTGTTTAATTAAACATTTATAACAAAGATTATGGATTAATAGGTCACACAATCAATTCATGTACTAGACTAAACTATAAGTTACATTCACACTTCAAAGTTTTCCATTTATAAAGAAATGATTTCTAACTCTATAAAATGATATCCAATCCATTAATCATACGGCAAAAGATCATCAAGAATGGTATTGAGTTGTTTAATGATAATGGTTGGAATAACGGTAATGTTCTATGTTCTTAATCAAAACCATAAATTCAGTCATCCCCACAGCCAGAAAACAAAGACACTATCATTTATCTAGTACTGGAAAATATGCATTTCGTCATTTTGCAAAGGAAAGTTAGAAATTTTAACAAAAAGATTGGAACTTGGTAATACTTTGTGGTTGTCAATATCTCCTCCTGTGACGTTGCCCATGGAAGAAAGATCAAGTGTGTCACCCATTTCAGAAATCCTCAGGATCCTTGGAGCCAAACTCCATTGGAGATGTAACCAAGAAAACACCTTGGCAGTCCGAAATGGGTGAATCAAAGCTGCCTTCCACTCGCAGATCTGCGTTGAAGAGCTTAAGCCTTTCATGGGCACTAGGAAGTTGATGTAGATAGTTTATATGATCATTCCCAGATGCTGGAAGAATAGTTGCATGGACAGAAAAGCCTCTACTGAGAAGAAAGTTAACGAGCGATGAGTCATAGAAACCATCTCCACCCAGTAAACAAAACTTTCCTTGCATTGTTGATCTCCTACCATATGGTCTATATTTCAATTGTGCACCCATATATCCATATATGGAATACCAACCAAATCTTTAATCTTTTCTGGCCTTCTCTCATTAGTTCTCGTTTATTACCGGTGAGAGAGATTCTCGCAAGTGGGATATCATCTCGGTTATGTAGGTTATAATGATTTGGTGGTTATTTTCTTATAACAACTTTTAATCACACAATTAATTTAATGGCTTTGCCCAGGTGGCAATCTAGTACCGATTTATTCGGTATGTTAAGGAGTGGGTCGTGACACCTTTGCACCAACACTTTTTACATCATATTTACAGATGCCATCTTCATTGTGTAAGGGTAAGCCTCTTCAGTATCTAGCCCACCATTGTATTTAATATACTCAAATGCTTGGGACGGCAAGCCACCATTGCAACGAAAGATTTATGTCAATATTATATTATTATTATCATTTAATGTCATAGTTTAGAGGTAATTTTGGCTAATTAATGATTAGCAAGAAAGTTTACATTCAATAATAAATAATGACAGTGACAATTATTTGTTTTAAAAAGATGAGACGTTTACTTTACTATAGATGATATCATTCACAAAAAATTAATAAATTCTTGTAAATTACTTTTCATAAAATATAAGTTAGTTAATTGTATAACTTTATGATAAAGCTGCACAATTAAGTCCTTATAGTATAATATCCTTTTAACAACCTTTCAAAACTAAAAATTACAATCACTCAATCTAAAAATTTACTACGTTACTTTGGAAAAAATGAGATACAAATTTGGACTGAGAAAATAATTTTAATGAAATTGTGCAGAGTTTGCTGACTCGACATGGGAGGAATTCAAGAAATACTATCTCGGTGCATTACAAAATTGTTTAGCTACTAAGATTAATAATAACGAGTTGACTGATGTTAAGCTTCTAAGGTTAATAAATTCTTGTAAATCACTTTTCATAAAATATAAGTTAGTTAATTGTATAACTTTATGATAAAGCTGCACAATTAAGTCCTTATAGTATAATATCTTTTTAACAACCTTTCAAAACTAAAAATTACAATCACTCAATCTAACAATTTACTACGTTACTTTGGAAAAAATGAGATACAAATTTGGACTGAGAAAATAATTTTAATGAAATTGTGCAGAGTTTGCTGACTTGACATGGGAGGAATTCAAGAAATACTATCTCGGTGCATTACAAAATTGTTCAGCTACTAAGATTAATAATAACAAGTTGACTGATGTTAAGCTTCCTAAAAGGATATGAGGTTATAAATTTTTAACTTCATTTATGTGATTCAAATAGTAAATGCCTAATTAATGAATCTTAAAAATATAAAAAGAAAGGATAAATTTGTGTTCGTAGATTTTTACATAATAGCTTATAGAAATGCACTTGACATTTTTAAAAAAATTGTTAATTAAAATAAAAATCAATATAATAAATATAATAATACAAAAAGTATTAAATGGTACAAATAGAGGAAAAATATTTAAATATAAAGTAATATTTTAACATAAAGTACAGAAATATAGAAAATACACTTTTTATATTATTGTAGCTTGTCTATTAATTTTTTTACCTAAATAATAGAGAGCGAAGAAAACATAAGTGAAGTGATTTTTTCGAGTGCATCGAAGCTGCCTTGATTTCCTAATCATCCAGCAATTTTAAGATTTGAGTATGAATATATGCGATAACGATCAAGAATCTAAATGTTATATGCATATGAGACAATTCTTATTATTGGTGAATGCATATAAAAGACGTAATCAATTTGTATTGTTAAAAACTCTCTCGAGTTAGACTTGAAATGTAAACCCTTAGTTTTCCTTTTTGAAAACTAGATGAGTCATCTTTTGATTTAATTTTACTAAATTTATCTCTTCAGCTTTTAGTGTACAACCATATTTCACAACATCTCTCTCCAAGAATCCTCAGTGTAATGATTCCCATAACAAAGTAGACCGGGTGTATTCTCATTTAGTGTGGCCTATATGTTAGCAAATGTTGCCTCTACGGAATTCTGAAGCTATTTGTCAAATATTTCTAGTATTTTTTGGACCAGATTGCATGGTATTCTTAAATGAATCCAGTGGTAAGACCTAAAATGTTTGAATTGAAATCCACTATATATGAAATAATCCTGTAGGAAATTGAGACACTGTAAACAAATTACTCTCGGAGGAAAAATTAGCGTTTCTACTTGTCCTTTCTAAGAATTAAAAAACGCAGAATAATAAAAGTCTGTAATGTACTACATATAAAAATATGATATTTT
The DNA here is from genome assembly GCA_028749045.1 of Cupressus sempervirens. NCBI lineage: Eukaryota > Viridiplantae > Streptophyta > Pinopsida > Cupressales > Cupressaceae > Cupressus > Cupressus sempervirens. The sequence goes on along the minus strand of CM053785.1, from coordinate 415,042,978 downwards.
ACTTGAAAAGATTTTTTTAATCTGTAGCTTCAACGAAGACTAATTGCCCAACTTCCTTATCAAAATTGATCTTCAGAGTTTACATGGAAGGCGTTACAAGAAATCTGATTAGACCACCTCCTAAAATTGTCACTCCGCTGTAGCTTGTACAAATACATAACTGACCTCGATCAGAAACACCGAAATTCAAACATTCCAATACCCAATAAATTTCCAAGATGTACTAATTAGAAGATAGTATATAATTAGGTCTGAAGGAATATGCCAATCTTATAGTATTAAAATGAAATTTAATGTTATGTACAAATTTAGCATTAAAAAATAAATAAAAAGCTAATTTTAAATTTCAATCACTAATAAGCATGGCCCATAATTAATCCATGACTCCTTTCAACATCCTAACTTCTCTCTGTTTTCCCGGATTCTTCTCAAAAAGTGGCAAACGTTTTTTTCGTAGAAAGAGAGGAGTGAGTTACCGTTAACTCCCAAAGTAAAAGAAAGAAAGCCCAGTCTAATCATACTAAAACACATCTAAACCAAATACCCAGGAATCTGAGAGACGAGATGGAAAAATGCGACGAAATCAAATACCCAGGAATCTGAGAGTTTGTAAGATGTATTTGAGCAGTACAGTAAAACCTATTGATATAACATAGCTTTAATTGAGTATTGAAAAATGTAAACCTGAAAGCGAACTCTGCAAACTGAAGAGCTCTGGGAAATGATCAGTGAATTTGTTTGCTTTTGCTTTGTTTTATCTAATTAAATCCAAAAGTTCAGACATTGATAGTGATACGACGTGATATGATGTGGTCATGGATAGGGAGGGTGGCTCCCGCTCCATAACGACAAACATGTTGATATATAACTATTTCAAAAAAAAAAATCATCGGTCTACAACTTTCTAGTTAATCAAATACTTATAACTTTGTTAAGTCGGATGTCGTGTTGGAATGAAAGAATATGATAGTTGGATCTGGTTCTGTTTGGTGTACCAATCGGAGTAGGGAATAAGAATATATTTCTGTTTTTTCTTTAAAATGAACTTATTTCTATTCCAAAAAATAGTTGTTATTGGAATAGTCATATATTTCTGTTTTTTTTTCTTAAAATGAACTTATTTCTATTTCAAAAAATAGTTGTTATTGGAATAGTCATTCTTATTCTCAATCCTATGCCTATAACCAAACTAAATGGGCCCTTAAGTTTGTGAATCAGTGCGCCTACCCAGCTTAAATTTGCACCAGCTATGCTAAGAGATTTTTATGTCTACATAGCCAATTCCTGCATGCTATGCCATCCATTCCATTTGTGACATCCACTACTACCTTCAATCTAATTTGTGTTGTACCACCTCTGTGATCTCTTTGCACCATCATATGAAAATGAAGAATATAATATAATTAATAATTGCATCTTAGGGTGCAATGGGTATATAAGGTCAGCTAAGTATTTGTTTTTTTTTTTCATTTGTCTCTCCCCCTCTCTCTATATTTATCTTTATCTTACAACTTGTTAAAAAAAAATACAATCAGACAACATTTGGGGAGAGACATCTCTCTCTCTCTCTCTCTCTCTCTCTCTCTCACACACACACACACACACACACACACACACACACATACACACACACACACACAAACACAATTATTTTTATATGATGATGGGGATCTAAACAGTGAGATTGACAATGTTAAAATGTTATGGGACATCTCAAATTACTTGTAGTATGAAAGCAAATGTGGTGCATTTACAAAATTATAATTTTTATTGTATATTAGCTTGAATTACTGTAGACCATAAATGAAAAGTTCCATAACTTACCAATCATTCATTTGCTCAACAAAACTTCATAGAATAATGGAATTGCATCTAAGAATGTTTATTTAGTTTCTCATATTGCATGAAATATATAAAAGTAATTTATATTTGTACGAATGTGGATCGAGAAATTTGTACAAGCAAAATCATCTCAATACATCACCATGGGTGTTGCTATGTTATTATTGAAATGTCATAGCACTTAACACAATTAACATGAATACTATTGATCAAGAAATATATGCATTGATTATTATATTAAAAGTACATATCCTTGTGATGCTTTGCATATATTGCACCTTCACAAACAAAATGTATGCATGCATTTATGAAAGATAATTTATTGAACCATGAATGTAAGAAAATGATGCCTTATTGACACTTCCAAATTAAAATAGATTTAAACAAATTTTATTAATAAAATTATATAATTATCCATTTTAGAAAATGTTAGTTTTCTCTCTCACTTTCTCACTGGTGAGTTACTCAATGTCTTATTCATCTTTTATATTTTAAATTTTATTTCCATATTTTTGACTTGTTCTAATAAATAGATATTTCAATAAGAAGAAAATGGCATTCATCTTGATTATAAAATATTCAAATATATAGTAATTTCACCACATAAACATATTTGTATAAAATTTATTATATTCAAATCATAAATACACTTTCACACATTAAATTTAAAATATATTTAAAATATTGATTTAATTTAATTTAATTTTTAAATCCACAATTTTATATTTTATTTATTTATATAACTAATAATACAAAAATTACACACACACACACACACACACAAAATATAATTAAATCTACAAATTTCATTTTCCTTCATCTTTTTCCTAGAGCATGTTTTGTGATTTGTATTGTTTATTTCTAAATATATGCAAGAGTTTTATTCATATGTGAGAGTTTCATTCTTCCTTTAAGTACAAGAAGAGTACTTTTAAAAATAGAATATAAGAAAAGGTATGCGATAGGTATTTAAATATATGATTGGTACATCATAGGTTTTTGGAATGTTTTTCGTTGTGCCAAAAGCTTGAGCTATCAACGCATGTCACAAACACCATTCTTACCCAAGAGAAATGGAAAGAGGGTGCGAGAGATAGAGAGAGAGAGAGTATGGGATGGGAGAGAGAGGGAGATAGGATATGGGAGAGGATGGGAGGGAGGGAGAGAGAGAGAGAGAGAGAGAGAGAGAGAGAGAGAGAGAGAGAGAGAGAGAGAGTAGGGGGTGGGAGGGGAAAGAGAGTGAAGGGGATGAGAGAGGGAGGAGAGAGAGAGATATTAGGAGTGGGAGAGGAAAATAGGGAGAGGGAGGAGGACAGAGATAGAGAGAGGGGGAGAGAGGGAGAGAGAATGTAGGGGATGGGAGAGAGAAGATTAGGGGTGGGAGAGGGAAGAGAGAGTAGGGGATGAGAGAGAGAGAGAATGGGGGCGATGGAAGGAGAGAGTAGAGATGGGGAGAGGGGTGTGATGGAGAGAGAGATTGATAAAGGGTGGCATATGTGGGGGGAGAGGGAGAGAGAGAGAGAGAGAGAGAGAGAGAGAGAGAGACAGAGAGAGAGAGAGAGAGAGAGATTAGGAATGAGAGAGGGAAAGAGAGAGAGTAGGGGAAGGGAGATGGTGGGAGGGAGAGAGACAGGGAGAGAGATAGAGAGAGTGGAGGTGAGATAGAGAGAAAGTAGGGAATGGAAGAGGGAGAGAGTAGGAATAGGATAGGGTGGGATAGGGAGCTGGAGAGAGAGATAGAGTAGGAGATGGGAGAGGGTGTGAGAGAGAGTAGGGAATTGGAGAGGGTGGGATAGGGGAGATGGAGAGACAAGATAGAGAGAGTAGGTGTGGGAGAGGGAGAGAGTAGGGGATGGGAGAGGGTGAGATAGGGGGTTAGAGAGTAGGGGATGGGGGAGAGAGAGAGAGAGAGAGAGAGAGAGAGAGAGAGAGAGAGAGAGGAGAGAGAGAGAGGAAGAGAGAGAGAGAGAGAGAAGGGGATGGGAGAGGGAGGGAAGGAGAGAAAGTAGTAGATGATAGAAGGTGGTGGTGAGATGGGAGAGAGAGTAGGAATGGGAGAGTGTGGGATAGAGAGAGAGGGTGAGAGAGTACGTATAGGGAGAGTGATGAATAGAGATAGTAGGGGTGGGAGATGGAGGGACAAACCAACGTGAATGCATGAGAGATGAGAGAGAGAGAGAGAGAGAGCAAGGAGAGCAGAGAGAGAGAGAGAGAAGGTGGGATAGGCAAAGAGAGAGAGAGAGAGAAGAGGGGGGTTGGAGAGGGAGATAGATAGAAAGTAGGGATGGAAGAGGGTGGGATAAGAGAGCATAGGGGTTGGAAGAAGGTGGGATAGGAAGAGAGAACAAGAATTTGAGAGTGACGTGAGAGGGAGAGAGACTAGGGAATGGGAGAGGGTGGGATAGGAGGGAGGGAGAGAGAGAGAGAGAGAGAGA
>CM053785.1:415008192-415037988 GCA_028749045.1 Cupressus sempervirens | reverse complement strand
GGATAGATAGAGAGTGGGAAAGGGTGGGAGAAAGAGATAGAGAGAGTAGGTATGGGTGAGTGTTTGATAGAGAGAGAGGGGGAGAGAGGGTGGGAGAGAGAGAGGAGGGGATGGAAGAGGGTGGCATAGAGAGAGAATAGGGGATGGGAGAAGGTGGGATAGGGAGAGAAGGATAGAGAAATGGGGGGGGAGAGAGAGAGAGAGAGAGAGAGAGAGAGAGAGAGAGAGAGAGAGAGAGAGAGAGAGAGAGAGATTAGGGGATGGGAGAGGGTGGGAGAGAGTGAGAGGGAGAGGAAGAGATAGAGAGAGGGAGAGAGGGAGGGGAGAGGGAGAGAGAGAAAGGGTGGGAGAGGGTGGGAGAGGGAGAGAGTAGGGAATGGGAGAGAGAGAGAGAGAGAGAGAGAGAGAGAGAGAGAGAGAGAGAGAGAGAGAGAGAGAGTAGTGCATGGGAGAGGATGGGATAGGGGGAGAGAGGAGGGGAGAGAGAGGGAGAGAGAGAGTATCAGTTGGGAGAGGGTAGGAGAGAGAGGTGGCAAAAGAGGCAGAGAGTAGAGGATGGGAGAGAGAAGGGGTGGGAAAGAGATAGAGAATAGGGGATGGGAGAGGGTGGGAGAGGGTGGGAAAGAGTAGGGATGGGAGAGTGTGTGATAGATAGAGAGGGTGAGAGAGGGTTGGATATGAAGAGAGAGTAGGGGTGGGAGAGGGAGGGAAGTAGTGTGCACATGTGAGAGAGGGAGGGAGCGAGAGAGAGAGAGAGAGAGAGAGAGAGAGAGAGAGAGAGAGAGAGTAGGGGTGTAGGGGATGGGAGAGGGTGGGATAGAGAGGGAGAGATTAGGGATGGGAGAGGGTGGGATAGGGAGAGAGAGGGGGTTTAGAGAGGGATAGAGATAGAAAATAGGAGATCGGAGAGGGTGCGATAGAGAGAGTAAGGGGTGGAGGAAGGTGGGATTGGGATATAGGGACAGAGAAATTGAGAGTGAAAGAGATAGTAGGGGATGGGAGAGATAGAGAGTGAGAAGGGTATGGGAGAGGGTGGGATAGGGAGGGATGGAGGGAGGGAGGTGTTGGGCATTCATTTTACACGATGTCAACTATAGGAATTCATTGCTTAATTCCTCTCTTGAAAAGAAAATCTTTATAAGGACCCACTCCAAGGTTCTGTATTTTTCTTGTGACATACCAAAATCCCCTCAGTAGAAGATAAATGTGAGTGTTCACAAGGAGGCCTTTACTGGTTCTAAAACTCTTTTATCTCAGAATCGAAGTAAATCTGTGCGCTGTCTCAAAATATCACACCATAAAAACAATATTTTTTGTATTTTTCTATTTTTCAATGAATGCAACTCTAAGAATGTAGCTACTATGAGGTCCTATTCTAATAGGGGGTTAGTAAAAAAAATAATGAAACTGAAAGAAAATGACATGAAATTGAAATAAAGTGAAATCAAAATTCCTAAACAGACATAAGCTACACAACACAACACACTGTGAGTCAAACCTTCAAAGAAATTAGTAGGAAATTAATGAAAATAGGAGTAGCACTTCCTAGAATCCACTGATGCAACTGTCAGTGAGAATCTTTAACAAATTGAATAATGTTTCATTCTTCACCAAATCGCAAGGCCACAGAAAGTGCACTCATGCGAGAAAAAAGCTATGTAGACACAATCAAGTGATCTCTTCTATAGCTCTTTATGTTAGTGGAATTCATATATCTATAGCAAAGACTAGAACTAAAAGATCACACAACTAGAAACCAAACAATAAACCTTTGGCTCAATCACAATCTCATGAATAAAATTCATCAAAATATGACACATTCAGGCAAGAATGACTACACTCTAAATGTGAGCACCAAAAACATAATTTTATTGCATAATAACAGTGGCCTTTGTTACATTTTACAATGGGGTATTTATAAGAAATCATCTCCTCAATTTGTGTTGAGAGTGAGAGATATCTTGATGCAATAAAATGCTTTTTAAAATATTAAAACAAACTAAATATATACAAACTAACAATCTAACTGGTGCTTAGAGGGACTCCATCCATATTTTATTCATTAATTGGATGCATGAGCCCTTTAAATGTCAAAAACAAAGAAAGCATGAGAAAGAAAGTAGGAGGAAGCCATCAGTCGAAGTGGAATTGCATGGAGGTGCCAAAAATAAAAGCTAGCCCTTCACTAGGCATGTGTCAGAGTTAACTTCCTATTAAAACACATTCCCAATGCATGTAAAGTGCTATTTTTGGAACCAACAGGACCTACAGACCTGCAAAGCTATGGACTTGTGGAGCTGCATGAAAATGCGAAGCTATGGACCTACGGAGCTATGAACCTGTGGACCTATGGACCTCGACTGGGTCAAAATTTCAAAATTTTCCTAAGTGTCAAAATTGAAATTCTGGTATCTAGGTTTTATCCATCTTCATCCTAAAGCTATGGTTAGATGTTTGTCCTTGAATTTCTCTATCATCTTAGTAATTTTAGTAGTTTCTAGAAGATCTAAAGACTCATACTTATCCTTGACCTTCTATCTGTAGTTATCCACATTGATTCAAGTCTTTGCAAAATATCCGAGTTTGGTGTCCAACTCTAATAGTGCTTCCTCTTTTCTGAAGGCTTGTGTGATGTCTTCATTATTGGATGCTTCCTCTAAAGTCTTCTTGAAATTCTCCACTACTATCTCAACTAGCAACAAATTCTCTCATTCCTCATCTTCAAAAATGTCCAAGCATGCATCACTATACAACTTTTCTGCTTCCAAAATTTTTTCTCAGGCTTTATCCTTAAGCCTATGTATCTCATCATGCAATGTTTACATCAGTTTATTCCTATCTACAATCTTCTTTATCCAATCATCTATCATTTCTAACACTTCTCCGGTATATACATCAATAAGAATGTGGTACATTTACCCTTTTATGGCTTGTAGAGTTTGCAAATATTTGCTCCATGTCCCTACCTCATCCATGACATTGAAGTCCTACCTCAAAATTTCCATGATCTTATCAATGTTCTCTTGCGTAGTATGTAGAAACTTCAAACTTCCTATGATTATAGTGACACCTTTATCCTCAAGGCTATCTCGCCATTCTTGACAAGCTTTCAAAAATGGATTGAGACGTACACCTTCCCCTTCTCTAAGAATGGTATTCAATGTCTCCTCAGGGCATTCATGATCAAGAGGACCAATAACTTTGGCTAGGTATCCCTTTAGGATCTCAGCTTTCCTATGAAGTGTTCTAATTTCAATATCATCCTAGTCCATATGCCTAAGCACATCTTTGACTCCCATAGTCATCATCTATCGGGCTATATCTCATGTAGGGTTTTCCAGCATAATATCTTTGATTTCATAGTCCTTGAGGGTAATAGCTTCTGCATTTGTACCTTTAGGAGAGTGAGCCACTTGTGCAAATAAGTCTTAGTTCCATATGGAAGTGACAAATGAAAATGGTGTTGCATCATGTAATGGAGACTCAAGCTTGTTCAAAATCTCTATAGTATCACAAATGCTGTCCTCTGAAGCATGGAATTGATGCTTGGCACTTCTCATTATTTATTTTAGAAACCATCTTGTGATGTGTCTCTCTAAAACCTTGGCTCTAGATGATGAAGGGGTGTGTTCATCTACCTCCTTCCCTTTATCACTCTTGTTTAGAGTCTCCTACTATGAGGAATCTCCTTTTGTAGTCTCGATCTCTGTAGATCTTGTAGTTTGATCTTCAACTTCCTGAGAAGGTTGTTGTGCATATTCTACTACATATGCCTCTTTTGATGCTTCATTAGTAGCCCTTAGTTCATGTTTCTCTTGTAATGATGGTTCCTTTTGAACATGTTCCTCTTCTGAACTTGGAGGTGGAGGAGTTACTAAACCCTTATCTACTACTATGACCTATGGTGGAGGAGATGGAGGAGTGAAATCAGGACCTTGTGTCACAGGTGGAATCTACATCTAGTCTTCCTATTCGACTTCATTTATAGGGGTGTCTCTAATCTTATCCCCAACTAACTCCATACCCATAGGCATGGAATAAAAATCCAGGATGGAGAAAACATCTTCATCTTGCTACCTTTACTCATTCACCAATCCTGCACTTCATCTTTCGAAGAAGAGAGTTCTACAAGTTTCACTTGGGTAGGTGGTAGGGTACTCGTGGCACTCTTCCTTCTCTCCAATTCTATGGCTTTTGCCAACTAAGTTCTCCTTTGTAGAGACACTTGTTCCTCCTCCTCATTTGATTTTGTTTCTTCTTCATCTATTTCCTCCTCTAGAAGGGTTTTGAGAACTGATGGATTAGACACTAATCTTTTACTGACTCTTTGCCTCTTGTTCATCCTAACCTTGAACCTCTTTTGTCTCTTTAGAATCATAGGAGAAGCAAACTCTCCTTGCATAGGAGGAATAGAGGTCTTTGGAATTTCTCCCTCTTCAAGTTGGCTTGGAAAAATAGGGGGCAACTGAGGTTCATCCTAGATTTGAGAGGCTCCAATACCTTGGGATTCTTGTGAGCTTTGTTCATGCTACTGAGAAGACACATGTTTTGTAACAAGTTCTATCTAAATCCTTTGAGGAGAGGTTCACTTCCTCTTTCCCTTCCTTTCAGGAGGGTGATAATATTCTACTATATGATCAAGCTAGTATACTGTCTCTGGCCTAATAGGAGACTGGATCACAAAGATAGGAACTGTGACTTTCCTTCCTTTACCCCTTTCTAGGTGAGCATGTGCATGGAAGATCACTATATCAAGAATTGGATCAAGTGGAAAGGGTTTCTTAATCTAACTCTTTATCTTTCTCGATGATTAATATCATCTCCTTCCTCTCTATCAATGTCTGCATTTAGAATGGGTCTCTTACCAACTTTATCTATATTGAATAGGGGATCCAGTAGTTTGTTGGAGTCCTGTAGCCTTATCTCATCAGGGATGGTCAAATGGAGAGCATTTTCTACTAGATACAAAGTCATCCTAAAATAGTCTCTGATGTAGACATTGTAGTTGTTTGTGGCATTCATCCAATGATTTTCAATGACATTCTTATGATAGAAATCCTTCCCATCTAGGTTTCCCACTTTGTCCACATTGTCAAAATATGGTCGAAGAGAGTTGTACTCTTCAAGTGGATAGTTCTCCCATTCCCATTCAAATGTCAGAATATCCTATTTTCTCTTCACTTGATATGCTCCTACAAAAAAATGCCAATCCCAACAAGGTCTCCATTGTTTTTTGATCCTCTCATAAGCTAACTCAATCTATCGAGATATTTCCATTAGGAAAAACTTTTCACTTGGGTACCTTGGGAGTTTCTTCGGATTGATAGATGCACCACCTACCCGAATATATGTAAATTTCCTAAATTGGATGAAATATGCTAAGAGAGCTATGATCTATGCCTTGGATTCCTTAGAAAATCTCTTCCCATACTCCCCTTTGATGAATTAGATGATGGCAAAGATGAAGGCATTGTTTACAATCCTGTACTCCTTGCTCTATAATGAGATTTTCTTCTTTACTAATTGAGGATAGATTATGTATGGCCAAGCATTGAGGTCCTGCATACTGCCTTTCTTGTACAACCCAGGATAGCTCATTGCTCTTGCTGCAAGTAGGTATACCACATAAGAAGTCATATATAACTTCTTCTTATCCTTTACTATCCTTAGCTGATCACACAAGATTTCACTAAATATTATGGCCCAATAGAGTGGTATCTTCAAATGTCTAATGGTCTCAATGAAGTTGACTATGAATGGAGCAAGATGACCTACTATAGGTAAGCCCATGACTCTGCTTAGGAGAATAATTGAGTATTTGATGTCATATTTCATGTATCCCCAAGTCATATCCACTTTGCTAATTGCCTTTCCCTGAGGTGGCTTCTTAATGAAGTACAAGGAATGTAAGATGTTGATGGCCTCTTGGTGATGATATTTATAACATCTTTTAGCTGCTTCATAGGAGAGTTAAATGAACTAATTGGCTCTGGGAAGATGGAAGGCTCTCTAGATGTTATCAGGTCGCAGATCTAAGACCACCTCTCCAATGACACTCTTAACTACCCTTTCATTAGGAATGAAGTTTCGAGACAAGGTCATGACCAATTTAGCAAATTGGACTGAGATAGGATGTGATGCTACATTCACTAATCTAGATTGGATCAAATTGGAAACCAAGGTTGACATTTGTGTTGAACTATTGCAAACTTTTAGGAATTCTCCCAAGTTGTGTGTTTGAGGTTAGTATCTTTGATCTAAACATACTCATCATGCAATCTTGACTTTGTGGGTACACTTTGGAACTTGAACACAACTGGTTTCACTGGTGCTCTAGATGTGGATGCCATCTGATTGTGTTACCTGCGCATCATGAGGAAAAGAAAACACAATCAATTATTAGATAGTGAAAAATGACGTAAGTAAAAAAAAAATCCCACTTGGGGACTTATTTATTTTTTAATATTTTTTAAAAATAAAAATTCAATTAATTTTTAATTTTTTAAATTTTTTAAATTTTATTTTATTTTTGTAATTTTTTTTTGAAAAAGAAATAAAACAAAATGAAAAGCAGTGCGATGCATGCACACCCAAACGTGGCACTACTTCATGGGTGCCTAAGGGTGGTACTGCATGGCCTGCCTGATGGCAACACAATCGAGCCTACTCGAGGTGGCACTGCACACGCGCACACCTAAGGCATAGCATGCGGGAGGGACAGGGGAGACTTACCGTCACTCCAAAAAAAAAAACAAGACTTGGAAAAAATGAGGTTGGGGGAGGTTAAAGGGGCTTTATATCCCTTGTCCTATTGTGCACACCGCATCTTGACGCGCGTGCAGGGGTGTTTGTGATTTTTTTTTTGTTTTTTTTGTTTAAAGTGTTTTTCATTTTATATTTTTTCTTTGTTTTTTATTTTTTGTTTTTTTTGAAATTTTGGCACAAACTTTAAACAAATTTTCTTCTTCCAGCCTCAAATTGTGAGTCCGGGAGTCAAAAAAAGTAGGAGGTCTCCATTCCTAGCTAGGAATGTGGTCTGCATTGTGGATACCATAATAAATAGCCCCAAAAAAAGGAAGAAATTCCCAAGGCATTTCTTCATTTGCAAATATCTCTTCGATGTGTGTCAAGAACCAACTAGACTTTGAACATCTTAAGCATCTTTCAAATGACTCTTTAGTCAAAATCTCAGAACTTGAAACCTTCTAGCTTAGTGTGTTCATTGTGTATTCATTCCTTTTAATGTGTCAGAATGCAGTCAATCAAAGTTCTCTGATAACTTGAAAAGATATTTCATTGCTCCTAGCTCATTCATTTAGGATCTCCATGAAGGTTTTTTATCAATCAATTACTTGACCAGATGAGAGAATCAGTTCGAGGGCTCTTGGTAGGAAGCCACGTTCTTTTGAATTTCTAGCTTTTGAATAATCACTCCATGTCATTCAAAATGTTATTTTTCATGGAACGATACTTTGAATACAGGATACTCCATTTTGAGAGTGTGTCTTTTTCTATTTTAGATATTGGGAATCCTTGAAACCTAACACTATACTATTCTCTTTTTTCTTCTTCTTTTCTCTTTTTTTTTTTTTCTATATCCTAACTACACTTAGACTATGCAGTCAAAAAATTGGTGTCATTTCTCGGATTCGATCTCTTGCCAACATCCCTTGCATTCCTCTTTTAGAACCTTTAGGAGAACTCTCACACCAAATCAATGATCTTAGTAACCTCTTGAGGAGACCCTTCCTATTTGAACTTAGTTGAAATATGGATCGTCCCTCACCATTTTTGACTTAAAATCAACAACACCCAAAACAATCAAATCTTTAAATTTGCAAAGTGTTGAGAACTTGGTGGTCTAGGCCTTTGATTTCCAAATTGAGAGTCCCCTATTTCTACAAGAAATATCCACTGCTTGGTTGGTATAAGACACAAAATCATCTAACTATTTTGAAAAAGAAATACCTCTTCCTAAAATTGGGACCAAGAAGTGGTTAGTGAAATCTTAAGAGAAAATATCAAGTACACCTTACCCCTAGGACTGTCACAACTTTAAAAAGAAACACACAACTGAAAGAAAACATGCAACATGAAAGAAACACACTTGCAAAAATAAACACACTTGCAAGAATGAAAATCTAAGATAAATGCAAAAAGGAAATCTAACTAATTTTTTTTTTTGTTTTTTTTGTCTTTTAGGCTTCAAAATAATGCTTTAAAAACTACCCATTTATTGGCAAGGGAAGAAATTCCCCCTGTAAGGAACTAAGCCTAAAAGTGTTTTCTCCTAGAATTTTAGAGATTTGATAAGGTCCTATCCACAAGCATTGAAACTTGGTATGACTATTTGGATTTTCTTTTGCCTTATCCCTAAGTAGAACAAGGTTGGAAATCCTAAATGATCTGATCGTGGTCCTCTTGTCGTACCATCTTTTTACAACCACTTGATGTTTAGCCATGTACTCTAATGCAGCTATTCATTTCTCGTCCATTTCTAGGAGATTCATCAATCTAATTTGAACTTTATTAGCATCCTCAAGATACCCACTCATGAATTTCAAAATCAAAATTTTGAGATTAAGTGGGAATACTAATTCTTGTCCGTAAAAAAGAAAATATGGAGAAGTCCCCAAGGCATTTCTGACTCTCACTCGATCCATCCACAAGGTGTATTTTAGTTGTGTATGCTAATCCCTAGGATTCTCCTTCAACAATCATTTTATTACTATGATCAAGTTCTTGTTTGTAGGTTCTGCTACCCCATTTCCTCGCGGGTAGTAATTTGAAGAAAACTTGATGATGACTTTGTTTTCAAATGCCCATTGGGTCATGAATGCAGATGCAAATGCAGACCCATTATCACACACAAGGGCAAAAGGCATTCCAAATCTAGTAACAATGTGTTCTTCTAGAAAGTTAGTCACTACAGGTTAGCAGTGCAATTTCTAAATGTCTTTGCCTTCGTCGATTGTGTACAATAATCCATAGCTATAATGATGAATTCATGTCTAGTTGATGATGGTGGATTACCTAGACCTATGAAATCCAATCCCCACTTTTCGAATGGGTGCACCTCATACACCAATTGTAATGGTATTACTGGGTGCCTCTCTTTGTTAGTACTAGTTTGGCATATATGATAAGAGTGCACGTGTTCAAAAGTATCCTTGACTATCGATGGCCAAAAGTAACATGATCTTAGAATCATGTGATTTGTTGCTTCTACTAAACCATATCTTGTACCATACTTGTCATGGAAATGTTTCAAGACATCCTTAGCTTCTTCACATTCTAAGCATTTCAGATAGATCCCTTTATAGTTTCTTTTATACAACTTGTTATCAAGTAACATGTAAGACTCAGATTTCATCTTAAGTCCCCTGTGTTGTGAACTATTCATCCATTTGGGGCATTGGTCTAGTAAGATATAATAAAAAATGTCATGGTACCACACATCTATCACCACATCTTGGTTAATATCAACTTGTGATACAACCATCTTCTTTCAATCATCTTCATCTGTTTCATCATTAAACTTAAAATCCTTTTCATTTCCATCCTGGTTATCAACTATCATTTTTGATAACCCTTGACCTCTGACTAATCTCATAGATTTAATTTTGAGATCGAATTCCTGAAGTATGGCCATCCACTTCCTCTCCTTTCACCAAGTTCATTTTGTATCAAAAGTGTTTTTATTGCTAGATCAGGAACAATTGCATACACCTTACTTCTAAGTATGTAGTGACAAAACTTCTTTACTGCCTTGATCAGTGCAAAGGACTTTTTATCAAGGTTTGGGTATTTCAATTCTATATTCTTCAAAGGACAACACATGAAAGAAATTGGTCGCTCATCTTCCTTCTCTCTTTTCTATGTCAGGATCCCAGTGCAAGAGTGTTTGAAAGCAAAGGAATAGATCTTGAAAGGTAACTTGTAATTCAGACTTACCAAAACTAGGGCCATGGAAATGGCAACCTTAATATCTTTGAATGATTTCTTTATCTCTGGTACCCATTCTATCTTAGCCCCCTTTTTGAGTAAATCATTAAGGGGACAAACTATCTCTACCAATCCACTTATGAATTTTCACACAAAGTTTATCTTTCCAAAGAAAGACTTCAATTCCTTCCAACTGTGTGGAGGTACTAACTTCAAAATAGACTCAACTCTATCCAAATCAATGGAGATTCTAGCTTCAAAAATGACATGTCCCAGGAGTTTTCCTTTAGTAACACTGAATGAACATCTCTTAGGATTGAGGGATATGCTATATTTATGATATCTATTGAATACTTGCCTTAGATCAGAAATATGGGTACTTTGATCGTTTGAAAAGATAGTCAAGTCATCCATGTAAATTACTATACACCTATTTATCAGTCCTTTGAAAGCTTCATCCATTGCTCATTGAAATGTAGCCCTCGCATTAATCAATCTAAAAGGCATCCTTCTATAAGCAAAAGTTCCCCACTTGGTTGTGAAAGTAGTCTTTAGCCTATCTTCTTCATCAACCATCACTTGATTATATCCCAAGTAAGCATCCAAGAATGACATCATTTTTGAACCATTAACAATTTGCAATACTTCATCTAGTGAGGTTAGAGGATAGTTATCCTTCTAAGATGCTAGATTCAAGTTATGAAAATCAACACAAAGACAAATCTCTCCTATCTTCTTCCACACAGGAACCAAATTGGCCACCCATGTGGAATGGCAGATAGGAAATATGATCTTAGCATCTAGTAACTTTTTTACTTCCTTCATGATCATGGGTTCAATAAGAGGATTTATCAGTCTTTGTCTTTGTCAGAATGTTTTTACATTGGGTTTCAGTGGGATGTCATTGGTGATAATCTTAGGATCATAAGTCTTCAACTCTTCATAGCTCCAAGCGATGACATCCTTATACTCAGTGAGTAATTTGAGCATGTCCCCCTTTTCTTGTTGGTTACATGCTTTCCCTATTTGTACCATTTTTGGTTCTTCATCAGTACTCAAATTATACAAATCACATTCTTTGATTCCCTTTTCTTGAGTTTCCCTTCTATTGAGTGCCAATTCATCATGATCAAAGATGCATTCAAGTTCAACCATTCCTTTTGGAATGGTGTTGGTTTTCAAATTAAGGATTTTGTCTTCATCCTCAAGCTCATCATTTTTAGGCTTATCATCAGGCATATCATCAATCTCTTGTCCCTGAAAATGGTGACTGCACATAATAAACTCAAGTATATGTTGATCATCCTAAAGACCTAAAAGTTGGTGATATTGTTAGGAATGGAGGGAATGGCAACCAATTCTACTAAAAATATTTTCAACTTGGTTCTTTCAACTGGTTGCAATGCACTAGCTGAGATGGCAAGAGCATCTGGTACCATGTTCTTTCTCCTTGGAATGGATTTGATGTTTAAGGCCTCAAAGTCATCCAATATGTCCCATACCCTTTTCTTGTAAGCAAGTAATCTTTTTTTGTTGCAAGAATATATGGATTTTACTTGTCATATGACCAATTGGGAATTCCTCTCAATTTTAAGAGTTGTGACTCCCTTTTCGAGTGCAAAGAGGAGTCCTAAAATTAATGCCTCATATTCTGCACCATTGTTGGTACATCTAAATTAGAATCAATATGTGGCATAAAAAGACCTACCTTTTGGGTTGATTAATTTGATACCAACACTGGCTCCCATCTTGCACCTAGAACCATCGAAGCGGAGTGTCTGAATTTCATTTTCTTTTGGTTTTCTGACTTTATGCTTATTCATCCTTAATTTCTCTTTTACTTGAGACTTGAATGATTGTTTCTTAGGGACCCATTGTAACTTTTCTTGTGTAGGACTTGATGAGTCCCCTTCATCACTTATAGATAGGGTGGTGTGTGTTTTTCTTGTTTTTCTTGAATTTCCCCTATTAGCTCTTTGATTTCCTCAACTTTAGGTTCAGGATGAGTGACTATTGAAGTCCATCCTTTACCTTTCACATATTGTCTTCTTCTTTGGACTTTGATCATCCCTGGAGGAGAAGAAGACAAACCTCCACCATCTAAAGAGGTATCACTATAGGATACATTTAGATCTCCACTTTCTTCTTCAATATTTTCAACATGGTGGGATGAGTCCACATAATTTTGACTTTCTGTGAGTTCATCTGTTGAGGTCTTTGTATCCTTGTTTTCCATCATGTGAGTCAATACCTTTGCAACTACTTCTTAACAAGATGAACATTCAAATTTAGAGTGACTAACTTTGTGTAAACTACAAAATCCTAGAAGGAGGAGGATGTTGGGATCAACTTCTCCTAAACATTGTAAATTAGTCACCATACTATATATGAACTATGTTACAGTTTCACTTTTGGGTACTGGCATCTTAGGTTCTTCATTTTGATCTTGAGGTGTATGGTTTGGAACCATATCCAATACCATCACTTTGTATGAACCCAAATCTAATTGTAAGAATGCTATCTCATTCAAGGCATTATAATTTGTAATCATTGTTTTCAATTTGGGCTCAACATCTATCGTGATTTGATTGTTCAATCCTTTCCATGGCAACCACAATTGAGTGAAGTCCCTAAGAACCATCCTCTGAGACATTTTTCCCATTCTCTACTCAGAAGTAATCCATATGTCTCTGAGATGTCAGCCACATGTATGTCAATAATATCCTAGATCTAAGGATTAACTATTAACTGTAAATGTACATCTTTCAATACTCCAATAACTTTTACCTCTGTTTTATCCAACTGTATCACCACTCGATTAGAGAGTTTAGGACTACCTCCTAGCCTTTGCGCTATTGATAATGGCATTACATTACATGAAGCTCCTGAATCAATGAGGTAATTGTGAAGATTCTTCCCATATATCCTTATGCTTAGCAAAAATGGGGGTACCTCAACTTTGCCTTTGAACATAGTGGGCATCGCTTCTGCAACATTTACTTGTTGCAGCACCATCTTTTGAGGGACAATATTTGTATTGTGGGAAACCTTTGTATTATCCAATGTCTTCATTAGCACTTCTCTTTGTTGTGGACAATTCTATAACATGTCAAACATGGACATATTGGCTTTAGTTTTCTTCAGATCTTCTATTGTGTTGTACTTTTCAATGGACCAAGTAGGATTCTTTAGTATTATTGGTACATTAACTTGATTTTGATACTGTTGTCCTCCCTGCATTGGTCTCACTGATGGCATATTTTTATTTTCTCTTGGATTAGGTGGAGTTGGTTGCAATCTAGGAGGAATTCCATCCATCAAGGGATCCTTTCTATTTTTGAGATTGTATGTATTTGATTGTCATTTCAGAAGGTAAACATCTCGTCATGTTGAAGATTTGGTTCTTTGTTGAATGGGAATGAAAATTCCTCGCTTTTTGTTCCACTTGTGTATTCTGTATAGAATCATAAGATTCTAATAGCATCACATTGAATTTAATAGGAGGAGGATTGTTGTTTACTTGTGAGTTTTGATTCGCATCTTGAATACCATTTCAGTATGGACCATCATTACTAAGCACATTTTGACTATCATCATAGTGATTGATATCAACATATTGAATGTTTTTGTTGTTGTTTTTATCAGCAGGAATGCTTCCATTATTCGGTCAAGTGTTCCATTGTCGATTTTGCCTTTGGAAGTCATTGTTGTGATCAAGAGGATTGAAGTTTTTTCCTCCACCATTGTTTCTTGCATTGTTTTTATTGTTATTGTTGAAGTTCCTGTTGTAATTCTAACCAAAATTATTGTTGTAGGGGCTAGCATTATTTCTTTGGAAGTTGTTATTTTTTCCTTGTGATAGTTTAAGACATGTTAGCTCATTGTTCATTTGTGACATGGTCTTCTTCATTTGACCAACTTCCAAAAGAAAATTGTTATCTACTTCCATAGGAACCGTTACTTTTTGTTCAAAGAAAGCTATTTTTGGGGGCTCATACCCTAGATATGTTATCGCTTGAGTTTGTGGAGTAGGTGCCTACTACAACAGAACTAGGTTCATATGTATAAATTGGCTAGGCATGGTGGGTGTCCCATGGGGTATGTTTGTATCATAGGGACTGCTTGTGCTAGAAGTATCATTCCTCCTCCATTAGGATTGGCTTGCTTCATGAATATGATCAGTTCTACAAAGACTTTCTCCAATGTGTCAATATTTTTTGTAGGAAGTCTTCTTAGAAAGATTGCAGTAAGAGGGTCCATTGCATTCAAATAAATCTGAATAGCAGCTTCAACTGATATGGTGTATGGCATTTCCAACTTGCAGTAGGCCATATGAAAGTGATGGTTAAAGCATGAAACTATCTTAGCTGGGTCCCTTTTTATTGATATGAATTGTTGATGTATCATAGCTAGATTGATGAATGTTTTGAATTGTTCCAAAAACAATTTTTCAAATGTATCCCAATCTCTGATGCATCCAGGTGGCAAATTGATGTACCAATTAAAGGAAATTTCTCCCAAAGAGTAGGGGAATAAATGAAGAACCACATCCTCATTAGCCACTTTCTTTCAGTTGCAAATTTATTTGAAAACTTTGACATGATCTTTGGTAGTTCGTGTTTCACCAAAGATGAATCTTGGGAAAAACTTCTTAGGATTCTTTGGGAGGTCATGGAGTGCACCTCTCAAGTTTATTAGTGAGTCTACAACATTTGTGAAAAAGGCCATGGGAGGATTTGGTGGACCTAATGGTGGTTGTTGGGGAGTAGCTATCAGAGTACGTGGTGGTTCACCAAGTGGTTGTAGTGGACGTGGAGTTGAAGAAGGTGATAAAAGTTCAAAAGGGAGTGGTTGATCTCAAGATGTTCCCTTATCACTACATGGTTTTTGAAAGTGGGTAAGCTCAAGAAATTCATGTGTACATGGGGCAGACCTTAATGTTTGCCAAAATGGGGATTTTGGATCAATATCCTCTAGCTTGCATCAAATTTTGGAGAAAAGTGCAACTCTACAAAAGTACACTTTCTCACTATTCTAGGTTTTACACACCACAAAGTTTTATGGACCTAGGGATCTGTTGATTTGTGTACCTACATACCTATAGACCTATAGACCTATGGAGCTATGTACCTAAATTTCTAAAAAAATTAGAAGTATTTTCTACACTTGTATGGAATGTAGTTTATTGCAAGGGTGCGAAAATTCCAAAACTTTGTCAAATTTTCTTCATTTCCAAGAGTACATTCTTTGGTTTTTGGCCATCCTTCTAGTGCCACTTCTATTGGGCATTTATTTTGCATGAGGTTAATGACAGGAATCCATTGCATAATTCCGCTTTTGAAAAGAAAATCTTTTTAAGAATCCACTCCAAGGTTCAGTATTTGTCTTGCGATGTACCAAAATCCGCTCAATAGAAGATAAATGTGAATGTTCACAAGGAGGCCTTTTTTTTTCTCTAAAACTCTTTAATCTTAGAATCAAAGTAAATCTTTGCGTTGTCTCAAAATATCACACCAAAAGAACAATACTTTTTATATTTTTGTATTTTTCAATGAATACAACTCTAACAATGTAGCTACTATGAGGTCCTATTCTAACAGGGGGTTAGTAAAGAAAATAATGAAATTGAAAGCAAATAACATGAAATTGAAATAACTTGAAATCAAAATTCCTAAATGGACATAAGCTACAAAACACAACATGCTACGAGTTAAACCTTCGAAGAAATCGGTAGGAAACCAATGAAAATAGGAGCAATGCTTCCTAGAATCCATTGATCCAATCATCAATGAGAATCTTTAAAAAATCAAATAATGCTTCACTCTTCATCAAATCACAAGGCCACAGAAAGTGTGCTCATGTGAGACAAAAAGCTATGTAGACACAATCAGGTGATCTCTTCTCAAGCTTGTTACATCAACTGAATTTGTATATCTGTAGAAAACACCAAAAGTAAAAGATTGCACAACCAGAAACAACATAATAAACCTTTTGCTCAATTTCAATCTCATGAATGAAATTCACAAAAATATGACACATTCAGGCAAGAATGACTACACTCCAAATGCGAGCACCAAAAGCATAATTTTATTGCATAATAATGGTGGCCTTTATTACATTTTACAATGGGGTATTTATAAGAAATCATCTCCTCAATTTGTGTTGAGAGTGAGGGATATCTTGATGTAATAAAATGATTTTTAAAACACTAAAACAAACTAAATATATACAAACTTAAAATCCAACTGGTGCTTAGAGGGACTCCATCCATGGGTATGTGCAAGATTATGGTGTGTCAAAAAGTGGCGATCTAAAAAATATGTAGATTTGAAATGCCTTAAACCATTTCAAAATCTATTCTAACTTTTTTCCCACCCACCCTGATACTAAATGAAAATAATTAATATCTTTATAAGGTCTACTATATCTTTTGATACCAACCCTATATGGTCAACTTTAAAAAATCTTTAAAATGTATTTTTGGCCTATTTTTATTTGATTTTTACTTCAAAGATGTCGCTGATGACTTTTTTTTCTCCAAAATTTGATGAAATGAAAAGGGTTTCTTAAGAATGTTCTTATCTTTCCATAAATGTAAGCTTTGTCAAATTATGTGTTTAGTAAGTTATTATTACTTATTTTCTAATGGAGTTACATATAAAGTGTTGACTGACCCACTACTTGAAAAAAAAACTATAACTTTCAAATGGTAGAACATTTTTTAAATCCAAAAGATGCATCACATTCTATGTTTCTTCCACTATAAGGAAAACAAATGAAAAATTTAATTTTGCAAAGTTTTGAATTAGTTAAAGTGGTCAGACATGAGATTTTTTTAATTCCAAAAATACTAATGTCAAAAATTTATTATTAATTATTTATTTAGAATAAAAATATACAAAATATGTGTCACATCCAAGCATGAGTCTATTACTTATATCTAGAATATTATTAAAAATTATTATCATTTGATTTTGATTAAGGTGATCAGACATATGTCTACTTCTTATTTTTGTTTTGAAATTTTTATAATATTGCATTAAAATTCAAAATTTTGACCAATAAATTTTTACTTTTTTGAGATAAGTCCTAGTATTTTAGAAACTAGATTGAATTTCCTAGAGATTCTTTTCTCTCAACTTTTTGATATAAAGCTACTAACAAGTAGAAAATTGCGTGTCAAGTTGACATAACTCTATTTTTAAAATTTTTTATTGCCACTTAAGAGCATAGTTTGGTTGACCATGATCTTGCACATACCCCCATATTTTATTCATTAATTGGATGCATGAGTCCTTTACATATCAAAAACCAAGAAAGCATGGGAAAGAAAGTAGGAGGAAGCCATCAGTCAAAGTGACAGTGCATGTAGGTGCCAAAAATAGAAGCTAGCCCTTCACTAGGTGTGTGTCAGAGTTAACTTTCCATCAAATTGCATTCCCAATGCATGTAAAGGGCTATTTTTGGAATTGATAGTCAACTGTCATTGCACCTCTAAATCACAACACTACAGACTTATGGAGCTATAAAGCTGCGAACTTGCTGAGCTGGATGAAAATGTGGAGCTACAGAGCTGCGGACCTCGACTGGGTCAAAATCTCAAAATTTTACTGTGTCAAAATTGAAATTCTAGCATCTAGGTTTTGTACATCTTCATCCTAAAACTATTTTTGGATGTTTGCTCTTGAATTTCTCTATCATCTTAGTAATTTTAGGAGCATTTGGAAGATCTAAAGCCTCATACTTATTGTTGACCTTCTCTTTATAGTTATCAACCTCGATTCAAGACTCTACACAATCTTTGAGTTTGGTGTCCATCTTTGAAAGTGCTTCCTCTTTCCTGAAGGCTTTTCTAATGTCTTCATTACTAAATGGTTCCTCTAAAGTCTTTTTGAAATTCTCCACTACTACCTCAACTGGCAACAACTTCTCTCATTCCTCATCTTCAAAAATGTCCAAGCATGCATCACTATACAAATTTTCTACTTCCAAAATTTTCTCTTGGGCTTGGTCCTTGAGCCTATGTATCTCATCATGCAATGTTTCCATCACTTTATTCCTATCTGTAATCTTCTCTATCCAATCATCTATCATGTCTAACTCTTCTCTAGTATATACATCAATTAGAACATGGTACCTTTATAGTTATATGGCTTGTAGAGTTTGCAAATCTTTGCTCCATGCCATGATCTTATCAATGTTCTCTTGCATAGCATGCAGTAATTTCAAAATTCCTATAATTATAGTGACACATGTATCCTCAAGGCTATCTCTCCATTCATGACAAGCTTTCAAAAATGGATTGAGCCATACACCTTCCCCTTCTCTAAGAATGGTATTCAAAGTCTCCTCGGGGTGTTCAGGATCAAGAGGACCAACAATTTTGGCTAGATATCCCTTTAGGATCTCAACTTTCCTACAAAGTGTTCTAATTTCAATCTCATCCTATTCCATGTGCTTGAGCACATCTTTGACTCCCATAGTCATCATCTATTAGGCTATATCTTGTGTAGGCTTTCCCAACATAATATCTTTCAATTCATAGTCCTCAAGACTAACAACTTCTACATCTGTACCTTCAGGAGGGTGAGCCACTTGTGCAAATAAGTCCTAGTTCTATATGGAAGTGACGAATGCAAATGGTGTTGCATCATGTAATGGAGACTCAGGCTCGTTCAAAATCTCTACAATATCAAAAATATCATCCTCTGAAGCATGGAATTGATGCTTGGCACTTCTCATTATTTCTTTTCGAAACCATTTTGTGATGTGTCTTTCTACAACCTTGGCTCTAGATGATGAAGGGGTGTGTTCAACTACCTCTTTCCCTTTATCACTCTTGTTTAGAGTCTCCTACTATGAGGACTCTTCTTCTATAGTCTTAGTCTCTATCAATCCTATAGTTTGATCTTCAACTTCTTGAGAAGGTTGTTGTGCATATTCTACTACCTATGTCTCTTTTAATGCTTCATCAGTAGCCCTTAGTTTAGGTTGCTCTTATAATGATGGTTTCTTTTGAAAATGTTCCTATTTTGAACTTGGAGGTGGAGGAGTTACTAAACCCCTATCTACCACCATGACCTGTGGTGGAGATGGAGGAGTGAAAATAGGACCTTGTGTCTCTGGTGGCATCTGTGTCTAGTCTTGTTGTTGGAGTTCACTTATAAGGGTGTCTCTGATCTAATCCCCAACTAACTCCATACCCACAGGCATGAAATCAAAATTTGGGATGAAGAAAACATCTTCACCTTGCTCCCTTTTCTCATTCACCCATTGCTACACTTTGTCTTTCAAAGAAGAGAGTTCTACAAGTTTTTCTTGGGTGGGTGGTGGGATACTCATGGCACTCTTTCTTCTACCCAATTCTATGGCTTTTGCAAATCGAGTTCTCCTTTGTCAAGGAACTTGTTCCTCCTCCTCATCTAATTCAATTTCTTCTTCATCTATTTCTTCCTCTAAAATGGTTTTAGGAACTAATGGATTAGGCACTAATCTCTTACTGACTCTTTGCCTCTTATTCATCCTAACCTTGATCCTCTTTTGTCTCTTTGAAATTGCAGGAGAAGCAAACTCTTCTTGCATAGGAGGAATAGAGGTCTTTGGAATTTCTCCCTCTTCAAGTTGGCTTGGAAAAATAGGAGGCAACTGAGGTTCATCTTGGATTTGAGAGGCTCCAATACCTTGCAATTCTTGTGAGTTCTGTTCATGCTACCAAAAAGACACATGTTATGTAACATGTTCTATCTAAATCCTCTAAGGAGAAGTTCTCTTCCTCTTTCCCTTCCTTTTAGGAGGGTGATAATATCCTACTAGGTGGTCAAGCTGGTATACTATCTCTTACCTAATAGGAGACTAGAGCCAAAGATAGGACCTGTGACTTTCCTTCCCATACCCCTTTCTAGGCAAGCATGTGCATGGAAGATCATTGTATCTGGAATTGGATCAAGTGGAAAGGGTTTCTTATTCCAAATCTTTTTCACTCAAATGACATGTCTCACTCAGTGATTAATATCATCTCCTTCCTCTCTATGAACTTTTACATTTAGAATGAGTCTTTCACCAACTTTATCTGTATTGAATAGGGGATCCAGTAGTTCCTTGGAGTCCTGTAGCTTTATCTCATCAGGGATGGTCAAGTGGAGAGCCTTGTCTACTAGATACAAAGTCATCCTACAATAGTCTCTGATGTAGACATTGTAGTCATTTTTGGCATTCATCTAATGATCTTCAATGGCATCCTCATGATAGAAATCCTTCTCGGTCTGGTTTCCCACTTTTCCCACATTGTCAAAATATGGTTGAGGAGAGTTGTACTCTTCAAGAGGATAGTTTTCCCATTCCCATTCAAATGTTAGAATATCCTATTTTCTCTTCACCTAATATGCTCCTATGACAAAAGGCCAATCCCAACAATGTCTCCATTGTTTTTTGATTCTCTCATAAGCTAACTCAATCTGCCAGGATATTTCCATTAGGATCAACTTGTCACTTGGGTACCTCAGGAGTTTCTTTAGATTGATAGATGTGCCACCTACCTGAATATATATAAATTTTCTAAACTAGATGAAATATGCTTTGAGAGTTGTGATCTATGCCTTGGCTTCTACAAATAATCTCTTCCCATAGTCCCCCTTGATGAATTGGATTATGGAAAAGATGAAGACATCATTTAAAATCCTATACTCCTTGCTCTGTGGGGAGAGTTTCTTCTTTACCAGCTAAGGATAGACTATGTATGGCCAAGCATTGGAGTCCTACATACTGCCTTTCTTGTACAACCTAGGATAGCTCATTGCCCTTGCTACAAGTAAGTACATCACATAATAAGTCATATAGAACTTCCTCTTATCCTTTACCATCCTTAGCTAACCACACAAGTCTTCACTAGGTGTGGTGGCCCAATCGAGTGGTATCTTTGCATGTTTGATGGTCTGAATGAAGTTGACCATGAATGGAGCAAGATGAACCACTTCTGGTAAGCCCATGACTCTACTTAGGAGAATAATAGAGTATCCAATGTCATCTTTCATGTATCCCCGAGCCATATCACTTTGTTGATTGTCTTTCCCTGAGGTGGCTTCTAAATGAAGTACAAGGAATGTAAGATGTCGATGGCCTCTTGGTGATGATCTTTATAGCATCTCTTAGTTGCTTCATAGGAGAGTAAAATGAACTAATTGGCTCTAGGAAGATGGAAGACCATCTTGATGTTATCAGGTCATAGATCTAAGACCACTTCTCTAGTGACGCTCTTAACTACCCTTTCATCAGGAACAAAGTGTCAAGACAAGGTCATGACCAATTCAGCTGATTGTATTAACATAGGATGTGACACCACATTGACTAATCTGGATCAGATCAAAGCAAAAATCAAGGTTAACATTTTTGTCAAACTATTGCAAACTTTTAGGAATTTTCCCAAGTCTATGTGTCCAAGGTCAATATTATTGATCTCAGCTTACTGATCATGCAATCTTGACTTTGGGGGTAAGCCTTGGAACTTGAAGAGAACTAGTTTCACTGGTGCTTTAGATGTTGATGCCATCTGATTGTGTTACCTATGCATCATGAGAAAATGAAAACACAATCAGTTATTGGATAGTGAAAAATGATGTAAGTAAAAAAAAAGTCCCCCTTGGAGACTTATTGAATTTTTTGTGTTTATAAAAAAATAAAAAATTTATTTATTTATTTATTATTATTTTTATTTTTTATTTTATTTTATTTTTAAAATTATTTATAAAAAAAAAGAAATAAAACTAAACAAAAAGCAGCGCGATGCATGCCTACCTAAGGGTGGCACTGTACAACCTACCTAAGGGCAACGTAGTGCATGCCTGCCTGAGGGTGGCACTGTCGAGCCCACTTGAAGGCAGCACTGCGCGCATGTACATGTAAGTCATAGTACGCAGGGGGGTGGGGAGACTTACCCTCACTCAAAAAAAAAAAAGACTCGAAAAAAATGAGGATGGGGCAGTTAAAAGGGCTTTATAGCCCTTGTCCCATTGTGCACGCTATGCCTCGGTGCACGCACAAGGGTGTGTGATTTTTTTTTTGTTTTAATTTTTTTTTCATTTAAAATTTTTTTTTGGTTTTCTCTAAGTGTTTTTTTTTTTGAAATTTTGAAGAAAATTTTAAACAAAATTTCTTCTTCTAGCTTTCAAATTGTGAGTCCAATAGTCAAAAAAAGTAGGGGGTCCTCATTTCTAGCTAGGAATGGGGCATGCATTATGGATACCACAATAGGAGGGAGGGAGGGAGTGTGTGTGAGAGGAAGAGGGAGACTAGGGCATGGGAGAGGGTGGGATAGGGAGAGAGAGAGAGAGAGAGAGAGAGAGAGGGAGAGAGGGAATAAGGCATGGGAGAGGGTGGTATATGGGGAGGGGGGGAGAGAGAGAGAGAGAGAGAGAGAGAGAGAGAGAGAGAGAGAGAGAGAGAGAGAGAGAGAGAGAGAGAGAGAGAGAGCAAGGGATGTGAGAGAGAAAGAGTAGGGGATGGGAGAGGGAGAGAGTTAGAGAGAGAGAGAGATTAAGAATAGGGCATGGGAGAGAGAGGAAGAGTAGGTGATGAGAGAGAGTGTGATAGGGGTATAGAGAGATGTATGTGTGAAATACATAGAAAATGGGAGAAGTGGGAGAGAGCTTTAGCTAGAGAGAGAGAGAGAGAGAGAGAGAGAGAGAGAGAGAGAGAGAGAGAGAGAGAATAGCAAGAGAAAATGGGATGCAATAGTTTAGGATTTAGAGAGAGTGAGGAAGGGTGGGAGAGAGGGATAGAGAGAGTAGGAATGGGAAAAGGTGGAATAGAGAGAGAGAGAGAGAGAGAGAGAGAGAGAGAGGGAGAGAGAGAGAGAGAGAGAGAGAGAGAGAGAGGGTGGGAGAGAGAGAGTAGGTGGTTGGAGAGGGAGAGAGAGAGAGAGGAGGGGATGGGAGATGGTGGGATAGAGAGAGTGTAAGGGATGGGAGAAGGTGGGATAAGGAGAGAAAAATGTTGAAATAACTAGAGATTAGGGGACGGGAGAGTATGGGAGTGACTAAGAGAGAGAGAATAGGGGATGTGAGAGGGAGAGAGTAGGGATGGGGGAGAGAGAGAGAGAGAGAGAGAGAGAGAGAGAGAGAGGGTGGGATTGGGAGTTAGAGAGAGTGATGCAAAAGTGAAGGGTGGTGGTATTCAAAACACAATGAGAGTTACAAATTTTAGAGGTTTAGGCACTTGTGCCTATCAACAACCTTGAATGCTTCAAAGATTTGACTTTTCTAGGTTTTTCACAACACTTCTAAATGATTATTTTAGTTTCATATACTTACAACTAACTTGGGTTCAGAGACTTCTAAGACTCTATTTCAATGCCATAATCCCATTTCACAAAGCTTTCTCAAATTGAACTCAAAAGCCCGATAACCTACCTATTAGCCCTACTACATACATGGAATGGAAATAACACTTTTTTTTCTCAATACACTAAATAAGAAAATGATATTTCTAGACACCCTTCACAAAGTGCTATGACATATCAAAATCTTTCGTGTGCTTGTTTTGGAACAACACACCTATCCTTGATTGTACCCCTACTTTCAATGCATAAAAATGACCCAATTAACAAAGGAAGTACCCCTCAATGATCTCCTATCAACCCCAACTCTAGGATAGTGTCTTCTTATGTCTTTGATTTCTTAATTCTAAAAGGAATCAGACCTCGATACCCTGCAACATCAAAATTTGTAAATTGTGGCTCCAAACCCCTATTTGTTGGGACTTTCTCAAAGTTCTATCTCCTTAACTCTTGCAACAAATTAATGATCAAATAACCATTCATTCAACATGTTAATACATTTTCAAACATAAAATTTGATCCTCATTTTGCTAAATCAACCACTGTTGTAGTTTAGCCTCCCATTTCAATATAATTTCCCACTATTCTGACTGTGGTCACACTTATCCTGTATAGTTCTACATATGTTTAGTTAGAAGCATATAATAAAAATTAATCAATGGCATTACTTGAATATTAGTCCTTTATATTCATGAAATGGCCTTCATCAATCATAATTCCTTACCGCAATGACAAAAACTATTAATGAAGAGTCACTAGTCTACACTAACACAACAACACATTTAATATTAATAAAAATTCATCAAATAGCAAGGTAATTGATTAATATAACTCTATCACTGCACATACCTATCAAATTTAGAATCTAGAAATGAATATAGTTGAAGCAAATAGGAAAATCTATATTATTCAAATGTTCACTGATTATACACCAATTCTCTACTGTTCCCCTGTACAATGACTTCATCTGAATATATATAACTTTCTAGCATAACCATTCCAACCAAGTATCATCATTGAGATGGAAGATTAAAACTGAAACAAGACAAACTAAAATATTTCTTCCATTTCCTAAACTAGTCATTAGTTTTTTAAATATTTGAATATTTAAATAACAACAAGATCTTATTAGAATGTATAACTCCTTTCTAATTGTTTCCTACTATCCTACACTCATTCCCAACCTTCTTGAGAACATTATTGAAATTTGGATCTCATTGGTCCATTTCAACCAACTATTAGTCCTTTTGAGGACATTACAAAATGATTTAGGAATTGCATTATTTTAGTATCATTATAGGATCTAAAGTTGTCCAATTGATCTTCAGAGCTTTTCTTATATGTTCCATCCTCTTGATTTTCTTGGAGATTCTTGAAGGTCTTCATAATCCTTAACCCTAGCTTAAATGTTTGAGGTGATCTTGCATGATACACCCCACCATGAAAATATTTTTTTCCCCAAGAGTTTACTTTTTATTGTAACCTATTGGTCCATACTGACATCTCTTGTTGAGGGATGAAATTGTCCACCAAAGAGACCTGTTGCTTTATCAGAGTTTAGGTAGTCACATAGCAAGGTTTATATAAATATTTTTTTTTGGATTAGACTATCCTCTTGCATGATACTACTACTATTTGAATGCCTAGCTTTCTACCTCTTTGAGTGGGTCTTGTTGTTGGTGGTCTTACTTATCTACAATTTCAGTCATATTCCTAACCATTGGGCAATTGATTGTCCCAATTTGATGTGTTGTCTTTGTTAGCTACTTGATGCCTCCAACATTTCCTTCTTGCTATAACATTCTTTGACCTATATCAATCTACCTTCTTGCCTACATTTCTTCTCCAAAACGCATTAGTATAGACTCCTTATGACTCCTTGCAAAAGGATACAACTTATAGTTCATCTTCCCTTGTTGAACTACATATTTTTTTTTATAGCCATCATGCACAACTCTCCTTGAACACTGCCAAGATCTTCCTAAAATGAGATGCCCACAAGTCATGTGCATGACATCATAGAATACCCTATCTCTATAACTCCAAACTAAAAAATCAACCATCACTTGATCCTTAACCAATATTTTTTTACTCTAATTGACCCAAGCAGTATAATAAGGAGCAACATGTGCAAACATTTTCAAATTCAATTTCTTAACAACCCCATAAGATAACACATTATTACTTGCCCCTGAATCAACTACGAAAACTTGCATACCTTGCCTTGAATGAGACAATTTGATCTAAATATACCTAGATCTTTTTCGATTTTATTTCTCCTTCCCATCAACAAGCACTCTTCTTCTTCTTCTAGATGAATTTCAATGGGTTCTCTCTACTCATCTTTTCTTGATTCTTCATCAATAAAGTTCACTCTTCTATCTCTCCCTTTGTCTTCTTTCCATTTAGGAAACCTAAAGGACTAATGTCCTACTTCATTGCAATTGAAGCACCTTCCTATGAATATTCCACTTTCGCTTCC
This sequence comes from Cupressus sempervirens, assembly GCA_028749045.1. NCBI lineage: Eukaryota > Viridiplantae > Streptophyta > Pinopsida > Cupressales > Cupressaceae > Cupressus > Cupressus sempervirens. Next base: position 415,012,231 of record CM053785.1, on the reverse strand, counting down.
TCCACTTCTTCCACCTCTATAGCCTCCTCTTGATTCTAAACATGTTTTGTCCTTATCCTAGTCATTGGTGCTCTAAAAATTAGATCTTTTTCTTCCACCTATTCCCCTTGTAGAAGATCCTCCTCTAGAGTTACCTTCCTTCTCTTGTCTCCTTTTCATTTTCTCTTTAGCCTTCAAGGTTAACTAATAGAACTCATCAACCGATCTTAGGGTAGAAAGATTAAGTTCATCCTAGATGTTGAACATCAGCCCCTCCATATACCTTGCAATATTTTCTTCCATCTCTTCCTCATGATCCACTCTAATATCAAGCTTGTAGAATTATGTAGTGTACTTCTATACATCAATCTCTTTTGCCTAAAATCTCTCATCTTCTTTGAAAACTATACACTATAATCCCTTGGCAAAAAATGTGCCTTCATTTTGTTCACCATAGTATACTAAGATGCGATCTTGGGCCTACCATTCTTCCATCTATTTGCCTAGATACAATCTCACCACAACAAGGTGTTGCCCTTCAACCTAGGCTTTCCTATCTTCACTTTGTCCTTCTCTTCTATCCCTTCACACTCAAAGAAAATTTTAGTTGCACTGAACCAATCTATCAGTTCTCCAACATCCATTTTCCCTCCATAAATAGGTAAGTTAGTCCTTACCTTTACATCTCCAGTCTTTATGGTCCTCACCAGTTTAGCCATCCTTGCATCTTGAGGGTCTACTGGTTCCTCTTCTTGGGTTTCTTGTCCTTCTTCTTCATCCACTACTACTTCTTCATCATGCTTGATGCTCTTATCCCTATTCTACAATTCTACTATTCTCTCCATCAATTTTCTCATCAATGTATCCTTCTCTTGGCTCTCCTTGTCTCCTTGATCTAGGGATGCTTTAAGCTCCTTGTTATTAGCCAATTACTCCTTCAAAATCATTTCTAACTCCATTTTGGTCATCCTAACTAGAAACTCTCCATCTTTTCTATCAACCATGGTTTCTTGATCAACTTAGTACAAAAATCAACAATAGGCCTACTCCTCCCATGATAGTTCAATTGTAAGGGCTTACTAAAGGATTCAAGAACCAAACTTCACAAGACCAAATATATGTCCATAAGACCCTTCCCCAATTTGATACCACTTGATGCAAAATGGAAGGGTGGTGGTATTCAAAACACAATGTGAGTTAAAATTTTTGGAGGTTTAGGCACTTGTGCCTATCAACAACCTTAAATGCTTCAATGACTTGGCTTGTCTAGATCTATCAAAATACTTATAAATGATGATTTTGGTTTCATAGACTCACAACTAACTTGGGTTCAGAGATTTTTATGACTCTATTTCAATTCCATACTCCCATTTCACAAAGATTTATCAAATTGAAATCAAAAGCCCAATACCCTACCTATTAGCCCTACTACATACTTGGAGTAGAAATAAATTTCTTTTCTTAATACACTAAATAAGAAAATGGTATTTCTAGACACCCTTTTCAATGTTCTATGACAAATCAAAAGCTTTCATGTGCTTGTTTTGGACCAACACACCTATCCTTGACTATACCCCTATTTTTAATAAATAAAAATGACCCAATTAACAAAGGAAGTACCTCTCAATGATCTCCTATCAACACAAACTCCTAGAAAATTTTTTCTTATGTCTTTAATTTCTTAATTCCAAAATTAATTATACCCTTGTACTCTGTCACATTAAAATCCCCAAATTGTGGCTCCAAACCCCTATTTATTTGGGCTTTCTCAAAGTTCTATCTCCTCACATTCCTGCATCAAATTGATGATTGAATCACCATTCATCCAACAAGTTAATATTTTTTCAAAACATAAAATCTACTCCTCATTTAGCTAAATCAACCACTACTGTACTTTAGCCTCCCATTTCAATATAATTTTCCCCTATTCTGACTATTATCACACTTATCGTACAAAATTTTGCATTTGTTTGGTTAGAAGCATATAATACAAAATAAAAAATTGAATTCCATGAATATTAGGCCTTTATATTCAAGTAATGGCCTTCACCAAGTCTAAATCCATATCACAATGATAGAAACTATTAATGAAGAGTCATTGGTCTGCACTAGCACAACAAGAAGTTTAGTATCAATAGAAATTCATCAAATAACAAGGTAATTGATTAATAAAACTTTGTCACTACATATACCAATCAAATTTAGACTCTATAAATGAGTATGTTTGCATGAAATGGGAAAATATTTATTATTCAAAAGTTCACTGATTGTACACAAGTTCATTTGAATATATATAACTTCCTAGCATAACCATTCCAACCAACTATCATTGTTGAGATGGAAGGTTAAAATTAAACAAGACAAACTAAAATTTTCCTTCATTTCCTAAAATTGCTATTTATTGTTTAAATATTTGAATATTTAATTAAGAAAAAGATCTTATTAGAATGTATAACTCCTTTCTAATTGTTTCCTACTATCCTAGATTCATGCCCAACCTATCTTAGACTACTAGAAACTTTGTTGAGAACATTTTTTAAATTTGGACCTCTTTGGTCCATTACAACCAACTATTAGCCCTTTTGAGGATATTAAAAAATGATTTAGGAATTGTATTATTTTAGTATTATTATAGGTTCTAAAATCTTCCAATTGATCTTGGGGCTCTGCTTATATGTTCCATGCTCTTGATTTTCTTAGGGAGTCTTGATAGCCTTCATAATCCTTAACCTTGACTTGAATGTTTGAGGTGCTCCTACACCATAGAGAGAGAGAGAGAGAGGGGTGGGGAGGGTGATAGGGGATTAGAGAGAGAGTAGGGGATTAGGAAGTGATGTAATGGACAAGTGTGATGTGGCCCAGCCAAGTTCACAAAGTAAAAATGTACAAGGGAAAGGCTACATTCCCCAAACCCACAAACAAAAAATTAACCACTCTTCAACACCTACACCCTTCCAATGTAAATGGTGGATTTATTTAACTGACTTATGATGGATTCAAGAGGCTTCTAGTGGTTCCAAACCCCCAACCAAATCCTAGCACTCAAATCCTACAATATTGCCTAGTAGGCCTAATTGCCTCCAACTAGATCTGTAGCGAGAAACATCTAAAGTTTTCTCCAAACTTTTCCAAAGAACTCATTAAAAAAAAAAAAGGTTTCTAGATACCCATTTTTTCCTTCTTCAACATATGTCAAACTTATTATAGGTTGTTTTGGACCAACAATCAGATCCTCAAACTTGGCACCCTTTTTAGGCATAAAATAGGGTGATTTTACATAGAAAGTATATGCTTCCAGTACTTCCAAAGCTTTAAGCTTTCAAAAATCCTCCAAAATGATCTCAATCAAATGAAAATCAAATCAATTTGACTCCCCAATCTTTGTAAATAAAAAACCCCCAATTTAGCCTCTTGCAAACCCTCAAATCTAGGGCTTTCTCAATGTGTGACCTCCCAAACCAAAACCAAAACCAAATGAATGAAGGTCTATTAACCATTTAAAAGTTATATGTATATTATATCTATAATAAAATAACCCTCTCCAATGGATAGATCTCCAACTGCTATAGTCCAGGTATGCATTTCATTCACCTACAACCACAAAAAACCCACTAGAAGCCTCCATTCGTGAAAAATCATGCTCAATAATTGTTAGAATGATTAATGAAATTATAATAAAATTTTATTCCATGGGAATCAGATTCCTACATCCATGGAATGACAAAATTCTTTCAAAGTGCCCAAAACTAGCACAAATTGTTGCAAAAGTTGTTTGAAATCAACACTTTTAGTAAAATTAAAGCCTATTTCCTTTAATGAACTATAAATGGTTTAGATATCCTTTCAATAGGTTAAAAATATCAAAATATCATTTCGAAGCCAATACAAACAAAAAATCTAATGCAAAATGCTCAAAAATGGAGTTTTTATTGCATTCCAACTGCCAAATTTGCACACTACTAATGGAATCTGTACAATGCCTTCAATTTGATGATCCTATGCCTTTACCAAGCTATATAGGATTAATTACAATTTCCCCAATCATATTTCATTGGTTGGA